>JAQFXU010000366.1:0-58050 GCA_034693705.1 Spatulosminthurus flaviceps | reverse complement strand
GTAAGACGGTCATACGTTAAGACGGCCAAAATAAAGATCCCCCTGAGAGACCGTCTTAAAGAGTTTTTACTGTATATACATACAAGTCTCAAGATTATTTCACGCTCCTCGTCCTTTCCCTTCCCAACTTGTACATTTTACTTTCATAGCCGTGCTGTGCTACACTTGGGCCCATCTATGTGCAAACTTCTGACAAGGGCAACAAATTTACTCAAGTTTAACAATAATAATATCATTCCTTCGTATGTACACAGAAAGTATAGCAGACCTATGCCTGCTCACATATGAGTATGTATAGGTTTATTTATGAAGATGCAGATGAGTAGGAATGTTGGAACAATAATGTGCGTAAAGTTAAGGTAGAGTGATGGGGAAGAGTATCTAAAATATCTGTACGCTAAGCTGCAGAGATTTAGCCGGAGAATAATAAGTAGATTAGAAACATAATGTAAAGTGGAGACGTCCCACACTTACATCAGCTTCACTGGATCCCCAGGGCATTGTTTACACATTAAGTGTTTAACCTATTTTAGGTGGACCAAGTGGCACTTCACCCAGCACTCACATCAATAACATCCAAGATTCAATGTTTTACAGCGGCTACATAATCATTCCTCAGGTTTCCAGGGAATTATAGTTAAAATTTTCATTCTTGCCTCGTTGGATATGAACAAGAGAGCTTTAGTATGTCCTTGGCTCTAGGCTGCTAATCTAACATCTAACCATCCCTCCGGCCTCACTTTAACCAAAATAGTATAATCCTTAACTAAGACGGGAGATTAAGAAAAAGAACCAACTTTTCCCACACCTACTCCTTAATACTTGCAAACATTGGGCTAAAATTTCATCTATTCACGCACAGAAACACTTTCTGAATTGTCCTATGGCAGTAGTTTTGCATTTTTGCATTAGGTCCAAATGTTTTTCCAAAGGTAGACAAAATGCATGACAATCATCAACATGTGGTAATTTGCATGCTTTATTTCGATTATTTCTCCCTTATAGCTTGTTACTTCATTAATCACACTAAAATGTGCTGCGCAAAGTTTCCTTCATATGGCGAAGTCTATGCAGATGAATAGGTCTGTTCTAGTTCATAATTAACTGTAGCGTGCGAGGAGAGAGGTAGAATGAGTACTACACATAGAAATATTGTATCTGTACTTCATATTATGGGAATTTCACAAAAGAGATGAACGCAAACACAAACTCTTTGATACTTATGAACAATGCTACATCTTTTGAAATGTACTTAATCCTTTGCAGGGGTTTCTGATTTTAGGCCCTCAACAAAAAAAATATGTGTATAAATTCATGATATTCGTTTCCCACAGATAATTACACGTACATTTATAGCTCAGAAGAGACTTCTTTCCCGTGACGGTACAGTGATTACATATGTATCAGGTTAAACATAAATATTTTCGGTGCTCGTAAGGAAGTTGTCTTATTATGGAAGCCGATGCGCTGTAAAATGACACCATTGTATTTTTATTTTTAGAGTTTAAAAAAATGTCTCAGTATCTATTGGAATTGAAGCACAAGAGTTTTGAGCTTTGATTATCTCCAATAGTTAACTCTTTATTTTTTTAAATTTTACCTGAAAGTTTGAAGCTATACTTTAGTTGTATTAAAACTATTTGAAATGGGATGAATAATTATTCTCGTAGGATAATTTTCCATCAATACTCGCGTGACGTTAGTATTGATTTCCGAAGACAGTATCAGTATATACATATATCCTACTTTCCCCTTACTTTTCGCATAACCTGTCCTCTTTGTATTGTTATCTACAACAAGGATTTGTAAATGCCTCGAGATAACAATAGCCGAGTGAGTAACGTTTAGTCCCGGTTGCTGTCTTGTTGTAGAAATAACGGGAAAATTATAATTTCCATCGTGGCAAAACAACAATCTTTGTTGGATGCGCAACAATATAAGAAAATTAATACTAAGAGGATATTCTGTAACAATCTTCAAGTGCTACATCCCGTGAAATTTTATAGTTCGTTAGCACATGCATTCGCACCCTACACAAAAGCAGCAGCTGCAGGAAGTTGTTGAATTCATCTGGGAGCACTACAAAACAATTATGAATCTTTAGTGACCAGAAATTGAAAAACAGTAACATTCATAAGCGGCAAATATCTGGAGGAAAATCGATAGTTACATGGTAAATGCGGAAGTTAAAACCAAACTTGCAACGTAGAGCGATTAGAGGTTAAGAAATTTATGTTCGCTAAATCAGCTAAAGGAAGCTCTAGAAACTGGCAAACTTGCTCTACTCTCAAATCGACTCAGCTCGAGTGAAGGTTACAAACTGATAATAAAAGGTCCACAAAGACAACCTGTAATAAAATCGCTACAATTGGAGCTACACATTCGCATATAGGTACATAACGGCAGCTAACTGTTTATGTATGTGGGCTTCAGGATCATAACCATCTCTCAAGGATTCAGTCTAAAAACTTCAAACAAGCTTTTAAAAAATTAATCCAAGTATCATTCCAGATAATGTTCTTAAAGGATCGAATAATTTCCGTATCGTTCCCTACCAAACACTTTCGATCTCAAGGGGACATTATCCTTTCCGGCTTGTGCGCATAAAGATTTATTTAAACCGATCCTACCAAAAAATTCTGGGAAACGATAAAATCTGTATCCAATCCCTGGACAAGAATACCCTCCGGTACCTCAGCTTTAAGCACCCATTATTTGGATTTTTCGAAAATTTTATTTATATAAATATATATATTATATATGTTTCATTACACTGTGGCAGCAAAGCAGCAGGCATTAATTTAACTTAAGCCACCAGACTAAGATTCTGCTTTGATATCAATGCGATTGTTTGCCCATAAGTTTGTTCCATTCAATCAAAAATACTAGAATATGCTTTTACCAGACGCATCCCTTCGAAATTCCAAACTCTTAACTGCAAAAAATATTTCGCATCAACGAATGGAAATTTTCTATGCACTTCCACACAAATTTGCCAGAACTAGCTTAGTCCGTTTTGAAACTGAAACCCCCATGTGTAGACCAACCCGTACGCCAATGCTATACACCAACAGATGTTAAATATTAGCAAGCAATAACATATCGGTCAGATGTAGATTAGAATAATTCGAGGAAAGTTAATTCAAAGATTTCCCCCTAAATGGTGGATGCAAAGGTTCTTTTGACATTCAAATGAAACGAGTAATGAGCCGCAATAAGGACATATAAAAAGATCAAACATGCTAAATTTGCTCTCCCAAAATCTATTGTCCATTCATCCTCATTAGGACAAGAAGTAAAAAAAACCGAAGTTTTAGAGACAAATGAATGATAATTGCCATTACAGAAAAATATGTGTGTACATACATACCTTGATTGAACTAGAAGTTTCCTTGAAAAATGCCACATCGGAAGTGTAGACGAAGACATCCTTATTACCGTCAAAGTTGTTGCTAAGAGAAAGGAGTTCCTTTGTACTTCTAAAAGGAATAACAACGAGGATATGTCCAGAACCAGGCTTTGGCAAGGCAATCAGTTTACTTGAAGTACCAATATCGTAGACGAGTGTTGCGTCAGTGAAATCACTTCCATTAGTAGCAAAAACGACCTTTGTGCCATCCAGAAATACATACAGAGTGTAGGGAATTGTTAGGTCCATACCAGACGAGGAGTAAGTATATTAAGAAATAATGCCCAAAATTTAACAATAGCTACAACGAGATGAGGAAAGTGAACTGAAAAGGTATTATGTATAGATAGACAGACATATAGTACTCATCACATTGAAATGCGTACCTTGGCGACTTGACGTAAGACTTGCTCCGAGTCAATCGATACTTGGGAGCGCTTAATGAAATCAGTCATCTTCAGTGAACTTCTATTACTGGTTTCAATCCGAAGCCGATTCATTTTTTTCTGTAGAGACTCAACGACGGCTTTGTAAATGGCTTGCTGGACGAAAAGTAAAGTGCGAGCTCGGAAGTTCACCTGGCCAAAATCCAAAGAGTTACAAGGGAATTTTCCATTACACTGATAAAATAACAACGGCCCCCGTCATTCTAACAAGACAGGACAATGAAATCTTTTGGCCACGCATGGACAGATCAAAGTCGTAATTAAGGGGGGAGGTTATGTGCTCAATATTTCTCTATCATTCACTACTGAGCATTGCACATACACACACACATTCAGTCACACATTCTATTCATAACATATATGTTCCTCTACATTCTACTACACTAGATTCTTCAATCTGCTTGAAAGAAAATGGATCATACTGTTGTTCCCGAAGACCAGACATTGGCTGAAATGGATTCTACGGCTGTTTGAACATCAGCTGATGAGTCGACAATAATGTGCACTCCTCTGGCTTGCCCCGCCGACGTAAACACTATAAAGTTAGACAGGTTTTGTATTATGATTCTCCAACAAACGCTCCTAATACTTACGTTAACACTACTTTATAGCCAACTATAGACCTATAGCCGAATGTATTATGAGCGAAGAACGGGACAACAGAAATGGAAGACAAGATAACATACAAACTATGGTTGAAAATAAAACTTCATATACAAATTAACTTATTACCTCCGGATACTAAACGCAGTGGCAATTGGGACAAGGATCCCCAGTCACCCCCAACATACGTTTTGCATACATTGGATTTCCGGTTGAGGATGCCCAGGCTCTCCTTGGAGGAACGGTCAAGTAGCAACAGATCAATAGGCGCCTTCCGGATCCTCCAAAAGAATAGACAAAAAAACTATGTAGTTTAAACACACATTCGAGTTCCTCTCGATCGATAGTTCTTACATCCACTTATATAATAGTGTAGCTACTCCGTGTATATTTCCTTCGGAAGATCTTGATGCGATTCCCGTAGCCAGTCAGGAAAAAGGCGCATTACAGGGGGAAAATAAAGCGTTGGACACCTCTCTCGTCCCTCATTGGAAAATCTTTTTACAATTACAGTCACACTCAGATGTGACAAAATTGTCGTGGAACGTGGAAACTGGTGGAGTCTGGCATACTTCGGGGAAAAGGGAGCAGAACATGTTGATTTCAACCAACTCTTTGCATGTGGAAAGTTGAGTTTATTATACACCTGTTCCTCCACACTAACATTCTCAAGGGACAGAGGGTTTGCCAACATACAGGACACACGACCTCACAATTACTTCTTCAATGGGCCATTCCCATTGTCTGACTGTTGAAAGGCAACAAAGCAAAAGTAGATATAGGTTCAACTCTGAGGATTTAATATGGGAAGAGTCAAATAAGCTTGAGGACCACCATGCTCGAGCATCTAATCCTTGAAGCAAAAGGAAAGAAAGAGAGGATGAATATGGAGATGTGGGGAGAGAGGAAAAGAGATGCAGGGATCATCACAATTCAAATATGTGCATGATTAATTGCAGAGTTGGAGGCGGTTAAGTGGGGAATTATAATTTTGCAGGCCACGTTACCCAAATCATACATACATTAAAGCATTATGCAGAGCTATTCACTCACTGATGATGAGCTGGGCAATTCAAGGGAGGGCAAATTGACGTGATACACTCAGGAGCACCCTTGGGCTCCATTATAACGAGATCCAGGCAGAGGGAAGATACGATGCAAAGGCATAACTTACTTGGATTTATTCAGAGCGTCCGTTAGGTACGCTATTGGAAGAACACAGGAAGAGTCTTGTGGAGAGCTTATGTTCATCGCCAGAATGAATTTCCCGTCAAATTGGATGACTGGGATGAAGAAGGTTGAGAGAATCTTTCTCAAAGAGTATCCCTGACGGCTCAACTGGATAAGGACTAGCTTCTTCTCCGACCGTGGGCCAGGACGATACATCACTGTAAGGAACAAAGATTACTTTCATGTACTTTCTTTCTCACATCCATGGACTTTTTGCATTTCATTGCTTGCTCAAAGCAGTCGTTAATTTCTCCGGAGAGACACCATTGCACTAGTTATAGCTTAGTACAGTTAAATAGTTAATGTGATGACTACTCCAACACTACCATTAGCGGAGGGAATTTCATTAATTGTCCTCATTTCCTCCTTCCATGTCGGCTCATCATATTCGACAATTTGCCATGCCGGCACTTCAGTTCCTATACTCTCTGTCAAACACAAGTCAATCTTCATCTTCTCCAGCAAATTTCCAAACCTATCGTTTTGATTAAGTAATGGGGGGAAAAATTGTAGTATTTTTCACATATTATTGGTAAGTTTAACTCTACGACATTCTCCCGGCCGGGAAGCTACTCCATATTATAATAATAATAATTTAAAAGAATTACGTTTGAAGCCGCTCTTGCTTCTCCTCCAATGTACACTCATTGATGGAGCTATTCACTTCTTTTCCAGCCAAATCACTTTCCTCGCTCGAACTACTGAGAATCCCTTGAAGCAACTCATCCGTTGCTGTTCCCAACCCTACACTTGTATTTCCAATCAGGAATGTCTCTTTGTTCCTCCAGGAATTCGTCCATTTTCCATTGACAATGGACGTAATCATATTGTGCTGGGGAGCGAGCCAACTCTAGAAAATAGAATCCATCTGCTGTAACTCATCCAGTTACTTCTACTCCTCTAGCTCCTTGTGTTCGGCTTGTCTTAACCTGGCTCTATACCCAGAATCGTCTCCAACCGCCTTAACTAGTATCTCAAAGACACTGCCACACATTTCATTCACAGACGAGCCACAACTGGAGCATATACTTTGGGATATATTTCCAAAAAACTCTACTACAAATATATTTTTTCAGTTGAGCAAAACAGTATTAGTCACATTAAGCCCCCAACTAATCCAAATATTATTACAAGCCTTTCTTTTGTACTAAGTTATATATTTTTCTATAAAAGAGCCGCACATGTATAGTATTCAAGGGAAAATCAATGCCATTGTAGATTTCAAGGCTGTAGTTTTTAGTGGCTTGAACTGAAGTTCAAATTTTGGTTTGGATTATATTTTTGGAAATCCAAACAAAATTTGAACTTCTACTGAATGAGCTTTTTAATAATAACAAACTTTTAGAGGTTCCAGAACATGTTAAAAAACTCACTAGAATTTTGGAGGCGTCCCCAATTTGTTCCTCATTATAAACCATAGTTTCGAAAATATTTCCGATCTTCCCTGGACCATGGATTTTCTCTTGCATTTTCTATTCTCCTTCCTTCTTTCGGCTAGCAATGTTTTCTTTTCTGTGGCTGTTTCCCACTAACGAGTCAGTATTCCAAAGCTGGTCCTTGCTCTTGCTCCCGTCTTTAAAAGTCACAAGCAACAGAATTATTTTGTTGTATAGAGACATCATTAAATCATTATACTTACGTTTACCTTCCTGCCAAAAGCAAGCTAGAATTCCATAAGATTAAGATTCAGAAAATGCTAAGCCTGTACGAGATGGAGCCGTAGATAGATTATTATGTGTGCATATGTTGGTAGTACTTGGAAGAAGGAGCCATCTTCCACGCTCAGGCAATATCTGGCACGACACATAAAATTGAATGACCCTGACCGCGGACTTACTTAACCTGCTTATCTTCACCATATTATTTAATCTTCCGCTTACCCACACTCTATACCCCTGCATCATAACAAATAAAGATAGTACAGCTCCTTCCATTCAAATACTTCAAATAGCATATCTGTGCACCAAAGGAGAGAGTATTTTACTCTATCTAAAGTTTTTAGCATCTGTACCCTTATTTATTACCTAATTCGCTCAAATGTCAAACGAAGTTTATCAACATTGGTGTTAGTGTGTGTGCTAGACTAGATGACACAGTTTCCATTATTTACTACGTATAATATGTATGCAGGCTCCATAAATTGGTTAGTCAGGCTTCCCCCGAAAATTTTTGTTGTAGCTTCCAAATAGGTATTTTATGCCCATGTTAGCACATTCCTTTGACATGCATGATCGGGAAAGAATTAGAAAATAGAACGGTTGCGTATACATATCATCTCCAAGGAGATATGCCTTCGTGCAAAAGGTAAGAAAATTTTCTTTCTGCCCCGACATGCTGACTCCTTAGTCATCTCATATAAAGATATGGTACGAGCTCAATAAAATCAAAAGGTATCTGCTCTGCTTCAATCATAACCCGCAGACTTGCAAAACAAAGTAATAATGGTACGTACATATGTATGCAAATAATGCTTCAAGCTTATTTTCACCATCATTTCTCCTTAACTACAGATTTCAGAAGATTTGATGCTACTTATTAGGCCAATTTCAGGTGCTTGTACTTATATACTACCTCAGCTTGAAGAGACAAATGTATGACGTAGCGTATGCTGTCATTATATTTGTTTTGTTCCCGGATGAAATTCAATGGGAACAGATCAAATGCAGATGCTATCACTATGTGAGGATATGCCCGTTATAATCAGCCTTATCGTCTCATCAATTGCATTGTAAATCTTCCATGTATTATAAATGATGCAGAATCTCTGTGAAACATTAATAAACAGGGAATTTCCACAAAATAATTGGGATCATAAATAATATTTGGGAATGAGAAAGTGAAGTGACAAGCGTAAAAAGCCTGCTCCGTTTGTCCTTTATTTGTATTTAGTAGCGGCTGTGCTCAGTCGGTGTGATACGATAATAATTATTATAAATTGGGACCCCAAAACTCAGAGAGAATAAATGCAGTGGAATGAGCTGCACTTTCTCTGATTTTATCGCTTCCTTTACGTTGGTACGTTGGTTTATCAATCTGCACTTGGCATAACAAAGTTAGACCGTATACCTCTGAGTTCATGTTCGTGGGTGTATCTAAAATTAATATCAATGGTTGCCTGAACTCTTAAGCTTCCAACTTACGAGCTGGAAATATAGCGATAAGAAATTTTAGTGAGTATTCATAAGTAGATTTTTCGTTTGGTCAAATAAATAGCTGAATTCTGGGCAACAACAATTATTATTATTTCCAGTCCAAAATGATCAGTTTGAGTATATAAAAAATAGTGGATTTGATACTATTGTAAATAATGTTTTACTTCACATCTATATCCACATAAAAGCGTTACGCGGCTAAAATGTTTATGTACCGGTGCCGGTACTGCCGGTATAATGGAATAGAGGATGAATCTACAATATGTTTGCAATATTTGGGTCTTTGAAAAGTTCCCGTTTATTATTCACAAAGGAACCACCAGAAAGAAGCCAAAAGAGTAAAAAGCCAGAAATATTTAAACTGTGAAATGTACTAAAAAGCAGATTTGAAGGAACAGATTTGCAGAGAGAAAGTATATACACTCCTAACCTGCCAACTGGTGAAGAAAAAGTCCGGTATCAGCCAATTATAGTATGGGTTTCATAAATTCCTCTCCACACACTCGCGCCCGAATGCAGTTGCTCCACCAACTTCAACCTTGGAAGGGGGTGCAATGATGCTTTCGCCTGGATAATATCCATGTGCGAGCAGAGTTGTAAACTGGAAAGGAATGTATACATAGAGGTTATACAGCACGTACAACTACAAGTGAGAATAATAGTTGAGCCCTTGAGTGGACGCTGTAAATCAGCCGACCTAGAGGATGTGATGGACTAAAATAAACGATTTATTTGGCGTTTGTTTTGAGCTGTCCTTGTAACAAATCAACTAAGAGGACGTCCCCAAAAAACCATTGTGAGGTAATCATGCAATTTAAAGGTAAATTTTATTCCTTGAAATTAAAATGCACTGAAATCCATATCATTTGAAAAATTTGTTGTTACCGCTGCAATGCGAAATGTTAGTTACACATTTTAGCAAATTTTTAAATTATATGTATGATAATTTGGTCTTCGTTCAAGTAACGTTAAGCTGTTCAATAACCAAGCCAATTGCATTTCATTGATTTGCATTAATAATAATATAGTGTGAAATGGGAACAACAGCAAATTACAGAGTAATATTAAATACATTTTGTAGCGTTGAAGGTACACATTAAAATATTTTGGTATGCGTAATAATATTCTACTTTCATTCAATTAAAGATGTACTAAATGTTGAAATATAATTTAGAGCAGCTTAATTAGAATATTAAATACCAATTGAGAGGCATATGCGGCGTCCTAAGCACCTGAAGCTGACTATCGCCTACTTCTTGTTCATAGTAGTCAGACATCGATTATCTTGTTGCATTCTGTCATTAAATTAAAATGGATAGTAAAGCTGGACAAATTAATGTAGAACGTTTACGATTAGATGGCGCTTAGGTCTCCGTGTTAAGTGTTCCTTCATCCTGGATGAATTTCATGGATATAAAGAAGGGGAAATTGAAACACTAAAACGATGAGACAGAAAATCCTTTTAAAATACTTTAACAACTATGTACACGCAAAATATGCAAAGCTCAAGTTTCTCCATACTTTTAAAGTTCGACAAAAAATCTACAAAAAACTTTTACAATCGCACTTGTCAATAGTGCTGATTACCAATGAAGAACTGCGGAATGGCTAGATTAAAAAAGACCTCCTCCGACAAAGATTACTAGGAAAGCAATTATTATTACAATAACGAAAAGAAAGTCTAATCGAATTTGCTATTGATATGAAATAAAATAATAAAAGTGACTATATCAGGGAACCTTTGGGAACATTAAATGGAAAAATATGCGGTTTTATCAAAGGTTACAAAGTTAAGCTGGAGCAATAAAAAGGGCAAATCTTCTTTCTGGAAATGAAATGAATTGCTAAGTAACCTATACGCATTTGGATGACATTTCCACAAAGATAACAACGATAAAATGTTGCAGAGTGAAGTCTATGACTTAAGTTCCTCAAGAAAAATGTCGCGTGAAGGAATAAGAGAGAGAGAGAGAGAGAAATGGTAGAGGACTCAAGGAATTATATTTCACATGCAAATAATAGAAATGTGCCCATAGATATATCAGCAAAATTATTTGCATGTACGTATAATATATTGATCCACGCTCCTTTGCGTCCAATCTGCATGCCCAAGATATATGGTTAGCGAAAAACTTTTATTGTACGTATAGACTCCCCAATCTGAGCAATTATAAAAGCAGAAATTTGCACACTTAATGAATGACTTAATGAGAACTGAAGTCATTTCTTGCTGAAACATGGTAATCTAACATACGCGAACGTGTGAAAATAATTCAAGAGTTGGAAACTTTTTGAGAAGGGATTTTTGTTGAAGTAACCAAAAAGTGTCTCATTGGCTACGTGTATGATTCTGAAAATGAGCTACAGGACGTGCAGTTGTAATAAAGTAGGGAGGAGATGAAGAGGAAAAGTGGGCGTGAAGTGACCGTATAACTGATGAAGAAAATCTTCTCTCCCCAGAAGAACCTCACTGCTGAGAATGAAGAGTGTCAGGATAGACCACGTTCCAATGTTGGAACTCTTTCTAATGAATGTATGCATGAGGGTGTCTCCATAGGAGGTGAAGCTTACATGGGCTTTTGACTACCGTAGCAACTCCATTTAGTCCTCGTTCCAGCATCCGACTTGCGAAAGAAAAGAATCCATCACCTGAACTGTCATTCCAGGCCGAGGCAACGATCCCATCTCTCTGTTATTCCCTCGTTTCTTTCAGTTACTCCAACCCACCAGGGAATAATACTCTCTCCAATATAGGAAAAGTAATTTGGACACAATACTCTGCTTTCATTGATAGAATTTTTGAGCGATTGGTCACTTCAAAATTAGATTAAGGCAAATCCGCCAAGAAATTTCCACCACTTTTCAAAAAAGAAATATTTTACACTTGAAAGTGTCCATCTCACATAACCTTTTTTTATACTCTTTTCTTCCAACTCCTTTCCCCTTGTTCAGGTAACCATGTTTTATTCAACAAAGTATTCTTCTAAAAATTCTCAACCTTATTTTTCTCATTTTCTCTCTGGATACAACATTAAGGAAGGGGGAGGGGGAAATATTACAATAAAAAAAATCTTTCTCTTTTTTCCTTTTTTCCAAATACATACACCACTCGCCTCATGCCTTTTGTGTCAAAAATAATGTCATTCGCCCTATACCGCCACCACTAATTCATATTACGAATGCGGACGTATTGGAAGCAATCTATAAACCATTTGTAACTCCCTACTCTCACACAGCTTGTCTATGAAAGATCCTCATGTACAGATGCTGCTATTCCCCATATATTCAAGGAAATGGTCCTCGTTGCTGATCTTCAATGCGATTTCCCTGGGAAAAGTTGCCCATGAAAATGGCGCCTAAGAGTCGGTCTCCTCCAAAATATGCCTATATCCATCTGTCAGATGAACTGATGACATTTCTCATTCTTAAATGTAATCATATTTCCAAAATCCAGATGCTCCAACACATTCTACTATATATACGGGATGCAGATAAAAACCATTTTGTTCCTATTCACTATCTTTTGGCTACCTTTCGCAGCTCTAAAAGTTTTATATACATAATATGCACAATTACTACTCCCACCCAGTGTTGGCACAGGCAAAAACCCAAAAGCCCTGGGTTTTTGGGTTTTTGTGGGTTTTTGTGTGGTTTTTGGGTATCAAAAATTCTGGGTTTTTGGGTAAATGGGTTTTTGCTTTTAGGCGGGGAAAATAAGCGCGCCACAATTATATTTTTGCTTTCTATCGTGGAAGTTTAGTAGTTTCTAAACTTCAGAGTTTAATATTAGATTTAAGTAATATAAAAATATATTATTATGTTCAGTTTTACCACAAAATAACGATAAAAATGTACTCATAAGTATATACTTATTACTATTGTAAATGTACATACTGTGTATTATTAATACACTAAACATGCATATTGTGAGTCTATATTTTTTATATTATTAGTTAAATTATTTTTTTCAAATTAATGCTTAATTTAAGCATTTTTAGCTAATTAATGGATTTACAGTACGAATAGTTTACAAAACAAAGTGGATTGGGGACCTTTTACATGGGAATGTACATACCAAAAACCCAATTGCCCAAATCCCCAAAAACCCACAAAAACCCAAAAACACAGGGTTATTGGGTTTTTGCCAAAAACCCAGGGTTTTTGCCAAGACTGCTCCCACCCCAGTCTCATCTCTTCAAAATACAAGAGGCTCAAGCAACACGTTATGTTTATTGTATAATATCCATATAAGTAATAGTGATCACATGAAAACTGTGCAAGCATCAAAATACAGAAAAGGAAATAGTAAAAGAGAATATGTTGCCGCCGAGAATTTTAACGTCGTTTTTCTTCCTCAACCCTGTCACCGTATGTCCTTATTAAAATCTACCAAGGAGCAAATGAAGACTTGATAATATTTTCTTCCTTGCCTCTATATACACTTGTAGCGTTGTCGCTTGTGCACGTTGTACATGTGCATTTGTGAAGTTCACAATATGAATTAAACTCAATGTTATTACTAACCCTTGACTTTCTCTCTGGAGCTGTCCCTTGTAGTTTCTTTGAAGAAACGAAGAATCTGCACAGGAACAAGCTTTCCTCATAATTTAGCTCCCTTCAGAAAATTTCCTCCTCTGTTCCTGTACTCGCGTCCAGAGTAAAGAAGGCATCAACAACCATGTATGCACAATGATCACTCGTGCCAGATTCTATTTATCCATATAGAGGAGTAACAGGAGCTTACGAGAGGGAATGAAAAAAACTGGTTTTTTGAGAAACTAGCCATAGCCATACACATCCCCAGTATATGTAGTTGTTGGATACAAAGATTTTCCTCCAAAACTTTGCTAATTTTAGATTGTATTGGGTAAAAAAACACGAAAAGGAAAACTTTTCCCAGAAGGAAACATTCGTTTTCGACTTTTTAACATTTATTTGGACAGGAACCATCCCTCTATGTCGTATGTTTAAAAACTAAAACTTTTCTAAGTGTAGGGAATGTAATGAAAAATGAATATAGGTACTCGGATACTCCTGCGAGGCAAATTTAGAGAAGACTCACATATCTATTATCTATTATTGTTCACCTGCAAATTCCAAATGGGTCCAATTATCGACGTAACTTACATACACAAGCTTAGCTCTAGCGAGAATAGATGATATAAGGAAATTTTGTCAATATCCTATGGTGTACAATGTATTTGAACATCTAAATTCAAGGCTGAGTGTGGTCATGAAAAAAATTAAAATTGCTGTAGATTCCATCAAGTGTCATATTAATGCAAATTTGGTGGTTTTTCGCTTGGGTAAATAGTTGGGAGTGTCAACAGAAGCTTTGAAATATAGCTTGTGTGTGGGAAAGGAAAGCTGGGGAAAGGTACTTATGAGTGTGTTCGCCTCTACTAATTTATAAGCCATACTTACAAGTGCTAGCAAAAGTGTTGGGAAATGCTGAGTCCAGTAAAGGAGAAATAGTATTAAAATGAATGCTATTATTTCAAGAGAGAAAGAGAGAGAGAGAGAGAGAGGTTTTAAACAGTAAATAACAGTCAGTAGAATTTTCTCGGTTGTTTGCGTAAGTAAAAGTGCGTGGGCTGATAACTATACTATATTACTACTACTACTACTCCTATCAGAAATTATAGAGGTGGTGCAAATTTTTATATTTTCCTATACAGCTCGAATGTGCTAGGACTCGTACAGGGTGAGCAATACTTGATCGTCGTCTTCTTCTCTTGTTACTTTTGCTTCCATTTGAGTTGCCACAAGGGAGAAAGTTGCGCTGATTTAAGAAATTCCTCCACTACTCCCTCATCAAAACTTCATTAGTAAATTTGGAGGGATATTTTCTTGTGTGCCTCTGTAGGATTTTTAAAAACTATTATTTATTCATTTGAATCCCATTAGCTGCATTGCCGCCTTCTGAATTTTCACAATTTATTACCTTCTATAGCGGAATAGATAAGCAGATAGTCTTTTTACAAGCTCAAGGAACTCTCTTTTTCTCACATCTTACTACTGCTACTACTCCCTTGTCAGTTGTAAGTCAAGCACTTATACCACTAAAACTTTCAATTTTACTTCACTCAACAGGCTTTCTTCATGAGCATGAGCGTATCCATCCCCACTTTGTACGTTGTATTTCCACCCCCAAACTGTATGTACGTGTAATATGATGGCGGGATCATGGGGAAGGAGAGAAATACCTGATGAAGGAAACCTTTGTGAAGGGAAAAATAGTATTATGGGCTGTGTCTATAGTTGTGACTATAGATGTGTTGCCTGGAGTTGTTCATACATCCAGGCAGGGCTTAGCAATTTACTAACAAGCAAATTTAAATCTGCTTCAATGATTTCCAGAGAAGATGCTCGTCTTGAAAGGAAACAAATGAATATACAATTTTCATAAGGGATTTTTATGTACAAGCCATCTCTGATCTTGGCGCTCCTTTTCTTTTCTTCCCATGTTTGAATTTAGAATTTAATGGATAAAAGCTCTCAAAGTATACACATGTAAAACTGTAAACACTCTTAGTAAGAGTCATTTACATGTCACATAGTCATATGTACGAAATTATGGTAGTAGTGTGAGTTATAAGGACAATTTGGAAAGGTTGGGGAAGTAAATACAAAAGAGAAAGGCTTGTGTAAGCCAAACTAGTACATATTTAGTAGCTTATATACATATATAGTAAAATTATGAAAATAATATTCCAGAAAGCAATACTCGCATACGCAGCATATTCTTTGGAATTTGAACTTGTTTTATTGGAATGACAAAATGTCACTGCTGCCTGTTTCTTTATTACAACCAATACAATCAGAGTGAATGATTTACGCCTGGAAATTACAGGCTCGAATAAGTTTCATCTACGATTTTCTACGATGTCTTTTTATGAAATATTGCCATTCAATTAATTTGCCAATCTTGAAAATCGAGATTAATTAAATGGCTACGCCTACAGCTGTTTCTACAATGATGTCAAGGAGCCTGGTGGTAAATCCTTTCCAAACCAACTGTAGCGGAAAATATATGTAGAAAGGAAATATGATGAGATGAAACGTTTGTCTTCTAATTCTACGGGAAATTATTGCATACGTTAATATTAGCAAATAACCGGAATGCATTTTAATCTTGGTTTGAAATGGAAATGTCCTTTAGTTTTGAAGCCCCCGCTTGGGAATGCAGAAGTATGTAAGTAACTACACTTTTCGCTAGTGAAGGTTCCATTGCTTTGGCATATACATATGTACATACTATTTTGCAAGTATATGTACACAGTGTAATAATTACTTCGCTCTGACCCTGACCCGACCTGGGAAGGAGCAATATACTCATAATAAAGTGACAGTAACTTTTGGAAGGGGATGCGTTAAGTGGGAATTACTATTTCCAAGTAAAAGTAGGGAATTCCAGCCTACATAAGTAAGGCAAGTAAATAAGATGATTCCGCTGAATTCAGTTTCATTTGGAGAGAAAATCTGCGTGGAGGAAAAACAAATTATACTACCACAACACCAAATTTCACCAATGACAGGAGGGATGCCATATATTTCCAGTTTATAAAGTGACTTTTTCAGCTCTTTCCTCTCCATTTGTATAGTCTCTACCATGTATGTATTGCCTACATGAGCATCATCAGTGCTGAGATAAGTTAGGATTCCTTGTCTGCAGAAAATTAGGAGTAGCTCATAAATTAGGAGGAAATATTACACAAGAAAATATCTAACGGTAGTAAATAATTTCCACTGTGATACTTTCTTCACCCAGTAAACTACAGTCTGAGGGTTTCATTTGTCGGAGAGCACAAATTACTCTCCCGAGGCTTTCTAATTATTAGGAATGAAACTCAAGGATATGAATAATTACTAATTGTAAGACCGTGGTCGTAGATATTGCCTTGGCGGTCAACGATTTTCCAGAAACATGAATTGTACTCGGCAGACTTTACCATCAAGGGTTACAGTGGTGTTGGGATATTGATTATGCATTCAATTGGATTTCCTCAATCTGCTTTCCTTTCATCATCATATTCCACGTCCTTCCTCCTTTTACAACTGAATTTATACAAGAAACACACTATTCCAGGCTGAGTTTTTCTCTGTCGTTCTTATTGTTAGTGGAAAATCATCAGGATCATTACACGGTGCGGTATCAGATCGATTTGTTGGATCGACTTATTTCAAGGACATTGTGAGAATCTCTCTGCAATGATTCTGAACAGCGTGTGTCTATATATGTGTATAATAAAATCTACGTTCTCCCTTGTGTATGCAAGTGTATACAAGTATTTACATTAACGTTGAACAGATTCTTGCTCCCATTCTTTTTCCCAAAGTTAGTTCCCCCACACGTACATACATGTAGAGTTTAATTAGGGGCATAATCGTAAAAGTAGATGTATCTTTAAATTATGGAAAGGGTGGTGTGTAACCGGTAGATTTAACGGGAATTGTAACACACAGGAAGAGTGTTTACAGCCTCATGATTAGGAATTAGATAGAGCGGAACATCATTGTAACATGCAAGAATGGGGAGAAAGATGAAGAAGTACGAACACCCAGGGGCCTGGAACGGGAACCATCATATTGGGATTTATTCGCATTATCAACCAATGGGGGAACAATGTGTCAAAAAATAATAATTTATCCGCAAAAGTGGCCTGACAGTTTGAATGTCATTGTTGAGATTCATTGCATTCAGGTATTTTTTTGTATGTACATCCTTGGCTCTTTTCATGGCTCGAGAAATCCAGTGGAAAGAGACTTGCCAGTGACCTGCACATTTTCCGCTGCGCCAGCATTGAGATTTATGACTTCAATATTATTTATGTAGCCGTATTTTCTGCAGGACAAAAGCCCTCACACAATTCCTCTCCTCTTTCACTCTCTTCTGGATTTCCTTTTCCCTGGCCGAGATTGAGTATTAGTCATCTTTTTGGGTGGGAAAAGGAAAAAAAGAAGTTTACAGCGGATTTTGGCAATATAGCTAAAACTGAAAACAAAATAAGAAGCCAAGAAAAAAAACTCTTGACTTACTCCACACAAAATCATATTGGTTTGATGTTAGAACAAAACATGACTGTTAGTAGAGCATGGTTAAGAGAGGAAAGGCCAAGGGGAAACTTCTAGAAAAACCAGATAAGCCAATCTTGACAGATCATGCAGCAAAAGTAGGTAACATATCACACATACAAATGAGACCTTAGTGAGGATGTTCATTTCGAGATTCCATTCTCAGCTCCTTTTCTCCCTAAACTTTTGCTGGTGTCCTGTCCAAAAATCCTCCCTTCAACAACTACATCTAATACGGGGTGTGAGCACCTGGCAAATTTCAGTGAAAAAATATCTTCGATGAGATATCTTCATTTCCTTTGACCATTCATTGAGTGAGCGAGAGAAAGAAAAAATCCTACGCATGTTGTTACATAAAATATGTTGGAAGAGCTAGTATAGGATTATCAGGAGTTATCAATCTTGGGCATTTCACCACATAGAGCGAATGTATATGGGAAAGGGAAAGATGTAATCGTGAGAATGAAATCGGCACTAAAGCAGATATCATCTAGTGCAGATGTTGTAGTGCAATCGGATGGTAATAATTCATTCGTCTCGTGGGAGTAAAATCATGCAGTAGTAGTGGTAGAAATATTGGTTGTCTTCTATTTGCAAAGATTTCCAAGATTCCATTCATAACGGTTTTCAACTTCCTTTTACCATCTCTTTATATGCATGTTTTATTGAGTGGCTTTGTCCTTACAAAGCAGAATTTCCGCTTGATTTTTTCTCCTGTCATAGATAATGTTCATAACTGTTCTTCACGTTATCACGTTTGCTGTTGCCAATCTTCCCGTTTTCTTCTCTGCTTTTCTTCTATCAATGGATTCAAATTATGTGGATTTCTCAATTAAACTCTCTTCTACTACTCTAGATTTTCAGATATTAAATATTGGGAAAAAATCAGGCTTCCATGCATACAGTTCGACGTTAAGAGTGCAAGCTGTCGAGCACTGTGGATTTCTCAAGGTATTTTTCAGCAGGTGGGGCCCATACTCTCTGAATTTTTTTGTAAAAGTTTCCAAATGTGGATAAAATTGATAGCTTCGGAGATTGTAAGTTTAGCATTTATATTACGAACAAAGTTGGAGGGAAAAACTAACACAACTTCCAATTTGAAAGGAATATTATTATTACTAGATTTAAAAGCTACTACATACTACAGCACATAGTTGCGGATTCTATAGCCTTTGTAGTACAAAACTCCGTAACCAATGTGGATTTCAACTGGAAATGGTATAACTATTATTTCCGGTGAAATAGCACTGGGGTGCCAGAAAAGTGCGAAAGAAACTTCAAAGTCATGGAAGCTTTGAAAATATTACGTGACAGGGAGTACATTTTTGTTTTACAACTGCTACATTAAAAATATTGGATAAGCTTGTATCTTTGTAACCCTCAATGGATGTAGGCTAATAAATCGTGGGATGAAAAGAGACACTTATGATCCCCAGTTTCCTTTCCTACTGCTTCGCATAGATCCTCAAGTAATTTTCAAGTCATCGCATTAGTTTCACATTACTGCAGTCCTTCCCACTTCCCAGTTTCCATGGCTTTCTCTTTAGCTGTAGCCTATATCTATTTTTTCTTGGTAAAAATGTTCATGATCTTCCATGCAACTCAGAGCGCACCACGGAGAATCACCATTCGTCCCGAGAACTTCAACGGAAAGCCCAACCGAGCGAAATTAAAAAGTATGGAGTAAATTTCCTAAGTGGCGGAAGAGAACCAACGGTTTGACTTTCGGAAGAACGTGAACCCGCTGTACTGTTTAAAATCTTTGAGGCAGCAAAACGAACAAAAATTAATTGCGTGACAGTGCTTCACTTCCTCCGGTATCAGCCATTTATCTACTTGCTTAAATTGAATTTTTTAGAAACATCGCGAAGGCATCTTCATTATAAGGCCAAAAAATGTTCATAATCGTTTATAATCGCCCTGGACGTGGTATGGCATGGAAGGAATCAACATATGAAATCCAACGAATAATATTTTTATTACTTGTTGACGTCGTTTATAAATAATAAAAGCTGAAAGTTTCGCTAGACAAGTTTACAATGAGCGAGTACTATACAGCGATAAAACGTAAAAGCTATAACAATAAGCCTTTCAATGTTTCAATATATGTACATTTCAGATTTGACACTGAGTTTTGGTTGGATGACAACTAGTAAAAACAGGCATCTACATAGAAAATATTAAATAACTGGAGGAGAATTTCGTACGAAAAAAAAAATCTAACCTAAGGAATAAATTAATACAAATAATAATAACTATTACTATTCCATTTTAATGGATACATTCACAAGTTATACTTTTCCCAACAATTTTAAAACATCAGTACTTGGGCGCAAGAGTGAGTATATAATTTATTATTATGACATCTCTGGATTTTAAAACTTGAATAATTACTTCGAAATATTCTATACCCCTTAGAAGTTGTAACCAATTTTTTCAATGTATGTTTGTCTCTAATGAGCGCCATGTGAAGGGCATCACTTAACAAATGATCTTAAAAACCCATTGTTTGCTTCGACGCGATGTAGTTGCTCTCCAAAGTATGTTTCTTGGGAGGGTCAATTCTATAGCTGTAGTCACTTGATTCAAGATTGTACAGAGATATGATACTTTGCGGAAGTAAGTATCCTCGACTGCGAAGGTTCAATAAGTTTTGTCAAGAAAGAGGACAATGACCAGGTCAAACCAGTTACAGTTAGTTTAAGAACAACGCTTCATACACATTAAACTGTGACCCACACGGGATGCAGCAATGACAGGGACCAAGAAATTTGTTAAAAATCCTAAATCCTAAAAAGGAACTAATGACTGAAAACTCACAATTACCGGGAACATTTTTTGTCAATGTTTGAAATTATTATAAAAAATTTGATCTACTACTGATAACAAGTGATATGAAATAAAAACTACTTTTTATACATGAACAAAATCCAGAGTAGTAATAATACTTGGTAATAGTAATGATTACAACATTAATAATTACTTGCTGAAATCAATATGTAATATTCTACCAGTACGCAATGTAAAATTATTGGTAATTAAGTATATTTTCTTTTCGTGGCAGTTTTAGCTGTACTATTAGATTAGAGATAATTTTAATAAGTATTCAACTAAGTCTCACTAATATGGTCTTATTTTCCTTAACACTGCATCAAAGAACAAAACATGACTATGAGTAATAAACTTTTGACTTCTTACTGTTGGAAAAAGGAAGAACAATAATAATAAAGAATTGGGTTGAAATACCTTGTTGTTCACTTCACATTACTTAAACTACGAAATCGAGAATTCACTATTAATTATTAAAAAATTACATGCCGAATTCCCACATCTTTGCTCGACTTAATTAACATGCTGTACTTATTAACGACTGACGTAGGCTTAATATTTTCTTACACAAACAAAATACTTTTCGAACTATTGTACGAGCTGTACCCACATGTAACTCTTTAAGTCTTAATAAGGATGTAAAATCTCGTTCACAGCGTAAAACTAATGTACACAGTGATGATACAATTAGTAGATTCAAATTTGGTTTACTTTACATATCCATGAGAGCTATTTATAGTATTTACCTATTTACAATTAATTATAACTTCTCAAGCATTTTTTGCATTTAAAACACGGTTTTTCAATGTTCAGCCGGTCAGCCATAGATCATAGATGTGATTTTCCGTATATGACAATAAATAAATTACACGAAAACACACACATATACATTATTTAAATGGGCGGGGGACATGTTTCTTGAAGTTAAATCTTACAGGTAACAGCTACAATTGATGGAAAATTTTAAATCATAGTCCATCAAAATTTTTCGGTCACAGTTGGATAGAATTATGAGCAGAGTGTAAATAAAAAAAGATTCGATTAACACCCAGGTAGCGTCTGTTGCAAAGAGTTCCTCGATTTAAATAAACTAGTAGAGCAGGGATTTAACCATTTACAACAACTGCACAACTGTGGAATGTCAGTTTGGTCATTTCATTTGCAAACGTTCTCAATTAGGGCCATCACCTCAAAAGAAAAAAATATGAATTTTAAGGGCGATCTATATTTAAAAAACAAAAATTTAAGGAAAATAAACTTGATTCTACACCATAATGGATATTTACACTATTTACTCAATAAATAGAATATGATATTGTAACGAGTTGACGCAAGTTGACATTTATTATTGTTTATAGCAGTGTTTACTACGTAAATATCTCTTAACATGCCTTCAAGTTTTACAATGATGGGAAACATACGTGCATGAATACATGTAATTAAACGTAGACAATTTATGTAAATCTAATACCTGGAAATTGAATTAGTCTTGTTTTAGGAAACTGAGCATTTTAAAATGATACTTGCTATACAACTAATTACTCCTAGTTCTCATGCATTTCGATTATTTATACCTTATTGAAAATAAAGATTCTCAGTCACTGACAATATTACGTTTATAGGTACTTCTGCACAATTATAATATAAATATGAAGCTGTTAAGAAATAAACGAAGCGTCTACTTTAACAGATATACCCAGTAATGATGCAATCGGCATTTTGTTGTCAACTTAACGTCTGCAGATGACCTTTAAATGACAATAAAAAAGTCGAGATTCGAACGATGCGATTATATGTGTCCAATTTTTTGAAATCAAGCGTATCATGCAACAAACGTTTACTTCTACTTTCCCTCGAAATCATACTGAAGACACGATATGTTCAGTAATTCCTATAGGCTGCGACGCCAACGGCTGGTCGGCTAACTCAAATGCAATCATAACTACCCATTTTACGCACCTAAAGATCCTGATTTTCTCGTGTTCGATCAGTACGACCCATGTATTGCAACCACATCGGTGCTCCAACAGTATTACTTTTTCCCAGTTATTTTGAATATCGTGCCCCGCAACACTGATTTCGGTGCAGCGCTCCAATTTTTTAAAGGTACTGAAGGATAATGAAATCTCGTGGCCTAATATCTACCAAATTGGCAGAGATTCCATGCCTTTTATATATAAACAAATAGCGATCCGATAAATTTATGGTTAATTTCGAGAAGTTACAGATTCTGAATTTTAGAGGAGGTACAAAAAGCGTTTCAAATTCGGGCCAAGTTAGCGAAAGGAATTTCTCGTTTGCATTCGTAAAGCGGATCAACAGTTAAGATTTACGACTCAAGATCAACAAAAGGAGCGAGAACAACCTGTCCCGAAAAACACAATCATGGCTGTAATGGAATTGGTGGGCTTACACGTGTATAATTAGCAGCAAGCCGCTGGCGCTTACTATGATTAATACGAGGACTAGTTGAACTACGTGGCATCATTATTGAAATCGATTGTGCACGCCGTTACATTGCCAATAAGCAACCGAAGTCTTTTACAGCTTGTGTTACAACCAACCGGCGGGTAGTTAGAATTAACTGAGGATGTTACCGGCGCTTCTTCATTCTCAAAGGGACTTTTGGGAGGGTCGTCTTCAACGTAGGGTAAATCGTACTTAGTCTTTTCTCTATCCTTCGATTTATGCTTCTTCTTGTTTTTGTTCCGCTTTTTGCTCTTCTTTTTCATAATTTTAGGAGGAGGAGAACCATCTTCTTCATCATTTGAACTAACTAAATATCCTGTACTATTTGGAGGGCTTATAGGGATAAAATTCAGAATCTCATACTGCGGCTCGAAAGGAACGTCCGAGTTTTCCCTGTCAGAGGAATTCTTGCGATCAACAACTGAGCCTCCTTGATCATGAAACCCACTATTTCCGGATTCTATGACTTCGTCGAGAACTGTACTCCTTTTCTTTCTGAAAGTCATACGAAGATTGCCTCTTACCGGTCGGTTTCCTTCAGTGGATTCCAATGTTTCACTCGAGGTGCAATTTTTCGTTTCTAAACTGTAGTATCCAGTCGTAGAGCCAGGGACATACGAATCACGTGGGGACTTTCTCCTCAACGAATCATCAAGATTTGGAATGGGGATAGAGAAGGGACTTGCGATTGGTTTGGGTTCTTGAAGAACTTTGTGGCTCCTCAAAGTGATTCCTTTGGTTCGGTTTTCCTCAGAAGAATTATTCGCTTCTACAGGAATATGAGATGAACTACTACTACTTCCACTACTTATGCTGCTGGAACAGTCTACACCTGAATCACTTTGGGCTGAACTACTAGAGCTTGAATTGGATCCAGAGTCATCAGGTAAAAAGGGTCCATTGGATGCAAAACTTCGAGGTTTCGAGGAGGATCTTGCTCCGAATACCGCTGGATTTTGGGGGCTTTGGGTTGTTGAGGTATCCGAAGACCTTAACTTTGTCTTCGGTGGAGAAGATGACTTAACCGGAGAGTCTGGCGTAACGCTGAAATTCAAATCAGAGGAATCTAATATGATGAACCCGCATTATATTCGCAACGATAATTTTGTTAAAACAACTAAAATTGCATTTGCCTGATCGGAAATACTACTGATCAGTAATAACTTTCAACCTTAAGGTATGAAATTTAAAACTTCAGCGTCTGACGACTGCTAAGATGAAATAATAACAAATTCAGCAATGCGCGCTAAAGCATTAGCATATATAGCTGTACAAAAAAAGCCCATATACAGGGCTGCCCGGTATACTTTGTAATGAATTTTACAGCAATGATACATGTAACATCACTAGGACGAACTGTGTATGAAACCTCAACCTGACCAACGCCTCAACTCAATGGATGCATCCTACTCTATCCTGTAAACAGCCAACTGCCTACAGGAGGGCGTCATCTCACTTCACATTCTCAATTTAAACCAACGCGTACATCAACTGTATATCATGAGATAATGCAGTAAACAAGCTGGCAACAGAACTCAAATTTAACATTTAGCTATGCCTGCAGTAAAAGTTTTGCATATTAACACTTAAAACTTTCAACTTCTGTATGCAATCATGCCTACCTGCACTACGCGATGAACAATTGTAATAGAGAAATTATTACTTTTCAGATGTCAACAAACACACTAAATTCCCTTACCTAGCATCAAGCTTAGACAGCTGGGCAGCTATCATTGCAGCATCGTACTTCGTCATGCCGGACCGTTTTTGTCTCAATTCAGTGATGCTCATTTTAGATTCTGATCCTCGGGCCATTTGATTATCAGAAAAATTGTTATCATCTTTAGAGTTCTTCTTTTCTAATGAATTTTTCCTGCGATTCAGGCGATTGTCAGTTTCTCTCAGTTTGTAACCCTTTTCTTCTCCTGGCTGCTGGTCAATGACTTTGGCGTATGCTCCAGTTTCACGCCTGGTGATACAAAAAGTATTTCAATTTATAGCCTACTGTATACACAATTTGTAAAAAAAATTGTTGATGGCTGCTTCCAAGAATAACAGGCATTCAACCTTTCGCATGTGACGCATTCGCAGTTACAATTGTTGTCACCAAAAAAGTCCTCCCCATAAACACAGGTGATTTCTTCTCCTTCTTCTATATCCCGAAGAACTTTCACACAAGCGGTATCTCGACCAGTGGCCACAAACTGTAACAAATCATCCTATTAGGCAGGTCTGCAAACATCAAGTTTCTCACATAATAGAATGGAAATGCACTCACTTTGCAATTAGCTCGACAGTCATGATTGATAAATGCCGCAGGACCTAGCCACAATTGGGCACAGTTTTTTCTGCAACTATACATCACAGAGAAATCGTTTTTCCCCGAATGAAGCAGCTGTTTTTCCTCTTCCCTTGTTAATTCCGCAATGCATCCGACCAAGAAAGTAATCTTTTCATTCTTCGACCTGTTGAAGAAAACCAAATAAGCATTTTAGTACATACTTCCATGAATTGCTCTCAACTCTCAAGAAGCGGTTATGTCTTACCACTTTCGAGTCGAACATATTTTGGCTCCCTTTTTATCCTCCAATGTATACCGGTAACACGCCTCGATACGAAATCCAGCCTTTGCATCGAACATTCGCAAATACTTATAAACCTGCAAAACCGTGTAAATCGACTATTTAACTAAATAACTCATTTTATTTTGATAAGACACCACTCGATTCTCACCGAACAAAACTGTGCTTCACTAAAAACTTACATGGTCTCTCACAGCATCCCTCTGATCTTTTTGCTTACTGTGATAATTTTTACTCTGCTTTAACCACCCACCAAATTCCAACTCACTGAATGCCTTTTCGTAGTTTTGATGCTTTATAAAATCTTGAACTATTTGCTTCACACTTTCCCAATGCTGTCTCTGAGGTCGATGCCTACAAAATTTAAGAACTTTAGCTACCGTTTTTCTAACTTCAATTCTTCAAATATTAAGCCCACATTTTAAATCCACTGACACCATCGAAAAATATGCAGGACTTAACACGAGACACAGGGAAGTTGAAGACCTACCTGATATTCATTTTATGAGTTGCAAAGCCAAGGTACGAATCTAAAATAAGAGCTGTGGCAAGGTCATCGTTATCCGACAACTCTTTCGGAGTACCAAATCTTCTGTGATGAACACCTTTTTGAGATGACGGAGTGGGCACGGGCGTTTGGGGTTCATGGCTATCAGCTAGACTGGAAATCGTCGTCATCTTTGGAACCGAAGCATCCACAGATGCTGCTACCATTTTTGGCTGGAATTTTATTTTTACTCCACTAAATGCACCACATTCATACTTCCATTTCCACCAAAATCTTCATGAGCCCAAAATCCTTTTCCTATTTCCACACAAAAGAATAATAAATGAATCGGTATCGGTAGTTACATAACAGCATTATAACAAACGCTAAACATATCACAACACCACAATTTCAATCATATCTTTCACTTCCCAAATTAACTCCTCTTCAATCCTTAAAATAACACTTTAAATATTCTCTTCACACCCAACCTAAACATCAATTTCTCCTTCATGGATCCCAACAGTAACATTTTCCACAAGCACATATAAATTTCTCACAGATCCCATCAGATAAATCTTACTCAACAGATAACTTGAACATGACAACCCCTTCCCTACAGCTATTTTCATATTTTGTTAATCACTCGTAAACTCTATAGCACAACCCCCACAAAACCAACTTCCAGTTGAAACAACAAATTCCTTCACTTTTCAATTGACAGGTTCAAAATGTGTAGTCAAACTTACTCGACTATGATCTGAATTTGGGCTCAAATAAAAATTCCAGCGGCTGAACACTTTACTCCTCGAGTTTTTTATTCTTGATTTCAAGCTCTTCAACACCGGATTTCTTCCACGATTAAGATGGCAAATTGAAAAATGAAAAGAGCTGAGAAAAAGGAAAAACTAACCTACAAATTTCTTACTAGCTTAAGAAATTACTTTGATAATTTTTCCTCACTAATTTCCAGCTTATTTTCATCCTGATAGAGAACTTTTTTCTTGGATATGGGGCTTTCGCTTTAAACGCGTTAAAAAATTCTTCCCTAACTCACACTTCAACACAGCACATACATACACTCAGTCTCAGTCTGTATATTTACACGGTGGAGTCTAATATACAAGCATAGAGGATCACAATGCTTCCACACATCGTGTATGCATGATTCCTAATACATTCAATCACAATGGACACATCTCTCAGTTCATGCTACGCCGGAATTGACAACTCTAAAATTTTTACAGGATTAAAACTTTCAAATTATTCTCGAACAGCTACAATGCACTTTAACGAGTTCTCAGGGTTTCGCAGTTACGAACTACAACTCTTGGATTTTGTAATATAAACACTTTTGAGAGGAACTACTTTTAGTAGATGTGAACCCCTGGCGCACGAATCATCACCATTTTGTCAACGCAGCGCCTTCGTTCAATATTTGGATAGGCGGGCATTGAAACACACTCGATCTTCCACTGCACACTGAAAGTAGCTGTCTTGGCTGGGATCCCGTCGTCGGAAGTTGCTCAATAGCAGGTTACTTGCGTCCGCATACGGGATGTCTCCTTTTCCCGTGTCCTTCCTCAATGTGTTTAAAATGAAAAAATGTATTTTCCACAGAATTGTAAGAAACTAAACTGTGGATTTGATGTATGTAAATGCAGAATCACTAAAATACAACACTAAGCTGGGGGCTATCCACTTTTACCCGGTTTGAAACCCATCTTAATACCAAAGGTTGTATTTCTACTTGACATTTCCATGGTTGAGCCTGTCTTTTACTGGGATTTTGTAGAAGCTTCATTGATGATTAACGAAGGATTTAATCGATTGGGAGTCTTTCCCCTTCCCTTCCATTGTACTGATTAACGCTAATGGATTTGACATAAGAATAATTTCGTAAAATTACTCATTATATAAATATATATAAATATGATGATAGTGTGAATGGGATATGGGATACTATCATTACCCTAACTGCATTGGCAGTGGCAATTTGCCATGGAACCTATACTTTAATAGCTTTGGTAATAAGGCTGCAATAACATACTACTTCTGAAAAATGTTGCAAACGCAAGTGATAAGTAGTTGTGGCTTTCCTCTAAAATGTAGTTTTTATTTACGATGGTCGAGCTGAACTGGATGGTGTACATACATTGGAAATTATTCCACTGGCTTATTTGACCTGAATAAAGGAGATAAAATTTCAGGTTTTTCCTCGTCCTAGGGTTTGTAAATTGTAAATCGTCAATTTGACAACGTTCTGGGATTTTTCAATATAGCTGTAAGAAGATTTAGTTAGAATTGATGAGTATTTGAATGTATTAGCCGTTTTGAGAATGCTGAGAAAAGAGCTTGGAAAAAAGTTGGTAGAATGTTCCAAGAAATAATAAATTAATATTTGTTGGAATTTGCTTTTGAGTATAAGCTAAAACCTGACAAAATCTTAACCTCAAGGGGATTGAGAAGTGCTCAGAGGGAATTCTTAGAAGCAGAAAATCTTTGTGTTTACATATACTCTGAATAAAAATGGAGCTTTTGGAGGTATGTAAAGTTTTCGAGTATAGAATCAGAGGATATAGTAAGAAATACTGATATCCACGAATGAATTCCGTAATTCGGATTTTAAATCTAGTGAAAATTAATTATTCTCTTTAGAATTTTTAATGCTGCATTAGTACATTATAGGGTTGGCGCAACCCTTAGAGTCTCGCAATTTATTTGCGCAAGATGTATAATTATTAACTACTACCGTTACTCCTTTACTTGTTTTTAGTTGTTTGTATAGTTTTGTTCCTGGAAATGAACTTGATTGAGTGAGAGTAGGGAAGAAGAATTATTGCAGGATGTCTAGTCCTAGATTAATATGTCTTGATTTCACTAAAGTATGTTTGCAATGGGTATGTCTTACTTCCAATAAGATATTTGCGTAAGTTGATTTCATAATCGTCTCTGTGCTCTGGAAGCACTCACTGTCTTACTAATTGGATTTGTTATACAGTGGTTTAGGGAAACAAAGCAAAGGGTAAGTTACTTGCTATAAAGCTATCGGTATTAGTAAATTTTACTTTAAACTTACCTTCTGCGACAACATCTTTAACGTTGCCGTTTCTTTGGACTGCCTGAAAGTCACTGTAAATGCAATATGTTGGGAGATATTAATGTTGACCTGATACATGTCATACGGAGAGGGAAAAATAAATTTCATGCCGATTCATATCTTGATAGATATTTGTTGATGGCATATTTGCATTTTATGCCTGGCAAAATCTCCTCTTTCTACGAGATGGGACTGGGACGTTCTGAGAGCTGAGCTGATAAGTTTGGTAGATTTATCAGTGCGAGCGATTTCAAGCATGGTGTGGAGCATGTCATCTTGCATCACATTAGGTCTCTGTAAAAGTCCAGGGGGATGGAGAGTGTACTGGGGAATTTTGGTGTGCCATAGATATAGAGGCACGAGCTTTATAAAATGTGTACGCATGTAGGTTATATTAAAAGAATGCAGCAGAATGTACTACAAACAATCTGAGCGTTGTGTTCAGGATGATATTTACTGTACTCACTAATTCCATCTTTAAATGTCCCTGATGCTTGTTGTCAAATCCTTTGTTACATAGGAAGTCTGCTTTTTGTGATTCCGAAAGCATCTATTTCTATGGATTTTGTATTGTGGAGCATAATTGTATGCATTGAGAATGTTACAGGAATATCCATGGAGAATGTAACCATGCTGAAAAAGGCTTTAAAATTCTCAATGCAATGGAGTCGAGGAGAATACCAGACTAGAACTAAAACTTGATTCACTTCCAGGTTTCAGAAATTTGACAATAATGCTCACTTAATGATGCAATTCACATATTCTCGATATTTACTCAAGCTCGAAAATATTTAGTTTTACTTCAATTTCTCGCATCCTTTGTTTCCGCTACAACCAGTTTGACTCTACATATCATTTCGTATACATACTTTCACGAGGAAGGCATTCAAATTACATTTCAACCTCAGAAATATAGATAAGTTATTCCGAGACCGAAGCAAAACAGAGGCTCTAGCTGAATTTTCCTGGCATTTTTATGCTGGATTTTAACTTACCGAAGGACATATATTTAACTTCTAGTTCAGTGTGAGGTTTGGTGGCCATATCGCTCCCTTGAGTGAAAACTAGAACACTGCAATTTAGTGTGCGTTATGGGGATACTTGAACAAAGATGAGCAGGCTCTATAGGACTGTAGGTAAATAATAATGTGCTATCGTATACATAATTCAATTTGCCCTATACTATTTATATTTTATGCGCTACACTGTTATGATATGCATAGACAACATGAGTATCGTTATAAAATGTTACCATCTAAAGAAACCCGAAATTTATTTTAATGCATTTTTTTGGTGAAAACCGGAAGTAACTTTTACAAGGTCTAACTATCGACGTATTTTCACATTCACATTATGTTTAGTTACTTTAGTTACCACGGCGCCATTTGCGTGAGATCTTTGGTAGTGACATATTGTACGTACATAATTACTTGATATTATTTATTTCAACCGAATGTGTTGGATAGGATACAACAAGTTTTTAATAGTGTCATTAGTCCCCTTTAAATTAAAATAAGCTTAATGAAAACTCTCCACTGGAGAGAGCAATATTGCTAAATGTAGTGTTGTGAGGCATGTATAATTGAGTATGGAAACTTCAGTCTAAAATCTCAGTTTAATCTTCTGCATTGTAAGTATCTTATCTTATATGCCCAGCCAGAACATCATACATCCATTGTAAATGAGGCAGCCAGCCGTGATAAATACGTGAAAATGGCTGTTCTTAGGAATGAGTTATTCCTACACAACCAGGAAGATGTATCCATGAGAGACGCATGTAAGGAATGCTAAACCTAAATATTTACAGCATCCGTGTAAGTAAACAGATGGTTCAAGTGCAGTGTTTCTGAGTGCAGGTGTTTCAATCATTGCAAGGGATACAAAACATAATAGGCATACTTACTTACAATTAGCGCAACTTTGATTCCATTATGCAACTTTTTTTAGAACCTAATAAACGTATCAACACAAATCATAAGCTCGTGGTTGAGGTAAGTGCCTATTAATGATTTCTAGGCTATTATGTGGATTCCTTGAAATGGTGAAAATCGTCGTTGTATCTCAGAATCAAACCCACTATACGCTCATTTGAAAATGTTAAAGAAATAGGAATGTCTTGTAATGTTGTAATTAATTTTGCTTGAAAAATATTTTCTTCCTTTCCGGCTACATGTGTGGGTGAATAATTCATGCATGCACGTTCCCGTCACATACTGTAGGCATAAATCATTAGTTCATTTATTTCGGACCAAGCAGTAACATCAAAAGGTCTAACAAAATCAGTGTCAAAAATTTAATATCCTCAAAAAAAGAAGTATGAGTTGAGAGATATGTGCACTTTATTGATTTACTGTTTTACTGTTGAGCTCCTCTTTCGTTATAATTAGATTATTATTTGTTTAATACTGGACAAATAATCCCTGACCAGGACAAATACATAGACTTGTTCCTCAATTATGCATAAGCGTACTTACTAAAATGTTACATACAAGTGTTACAAGGACTTCTTCAATTTTACTGTAAAGTTTAGATACTACTTAAAAACCAAAAATCCTTTAAATATTTTATTTGTAAATAATCTAGAAGTGAATTGCAGTTTAGCTATAGCTTTGTAGCTCCATACCATACTTGTTTGCCTATTTTATGGACCTTAAGCCCCTCCCCTTTCTTAAATTTTCAATAAAGACGCACTCATGCGTAAAATGCTAATCACAATACTACCATCCCACACATTATGTTTTGACGTTTACAATAGCTTCCCACTTCTCTGCCCGCTTTAATGACTTGATAGAAATGTTTCCACAGATAAGCTATGGATGAATAGAATAATTAATACAGAAAATGAGGGGCAGGAAACTATACCGACTGTAGTATAGATCACAAAATCAGCTGTTAAATTTGAACTTCAAACCTTAATTCTTTCGTCAATTTCTTAATTACTTTCTTGAAGTAATGTGTCTCATTAGCAATGACTGACAGTAAATGCTTTTGAGGGCAGGCCATGCTGCAACTCTTACTATGTTCAATAAGTTATAACACACGCATTTCAACCTACAAATTAGAAACATAATAATCACAACAAAAACATGTTATGCATATCACCACAAATTGTTAGTGACACTTGATTATACCGGAGCATGTGTAATTAAACCAGAAGATTTTGTCATTTTAAACCATTTCATAACCTTATTTAATGACTCCATTTGTTTACTTATACCGACCATGAATAAATAAGACTCCTTGAAGGATTTAACTCCTACTCATACTAAAATAAAAAACTGATTAAATATTGCATGTGTAAAAGGTACGGTATAAAAATAAACAGGAAGAATATAACTTAATTTACTTTAATTTCTCCAGCATAAACAGAGCTTTCATTACTATGGTTTAGCAATGAAAGCAGCTAAATTACACCTGTTTCTCTCATTATGTCATTTGTGGCTTTATTTATTGTTCCGGCGAATGGCGAATGAGCGAAGGCGAAAATTAGTTTGACAGGTGTAATGTGTAATCGAATCATCCGTTGTATGTGCGGCAATGTGATCATTTTTTAATTACTTCAAATTCTGTAGATTTTGTACACACACTCTATCCTTACTATTGTGCACTGTGAGGAAACGGAAACATACATACGAAAACACACGTACAACTTCTTGAAAATATTTATTGACCCTTTGCGTACTACACATGCCGACATTGCCGACTGATACCGACATAGCGTTGAAGAAGTTACGACGATCCTAAAGATCACTTTATTATTATAATATCAACAAACTGATTGAGGGCCGCTTTCATTGATTTGTAGTCGCCAATAAAGGTTGTCGGCAGCAACAACCAATTGGAAGCTGGCCACTGGGTTGCTTTCTATTTATTTTATTTGTAGTTAGTTTACTCTGAAACTTTGTGCTACAAACTTTGTTCCCATCCCTTGCATTGTTTTTATTACCATGTGTTGATTAAATTATTATTAAAAGCGAAAGTAAAATGCCATTGGTAATACCAACTTGGTATTATTACCATACGAACGCAAGACTTGTTCAAATACAAGTGCTCCTCACATTGCATTAGTGCTCAGTCTTAATTCAGCAATAGGAAGAATTGAGATATTTGGATTACAGGTGAATAGAATAGTGAAGAATTACCCGAGCCTCTCAAGAGCCCATAGTAAAGAGGTGTGCTGCTTTCTTTGTGGAATGATGCATATACCTATGAAACTCGTATGCTATTGGTATATCCATGAATGTGAGGCATCAGGTGTTCAACAATTTTTCGAACCGAGGCATTGTACTTACTCTCTCACGTATATTTCTCTCAACACCAACCTCCAATGCACTAACACTCAATGTAGTCTGCAGGTGCTTTGGAGACCACGAAGCTCTCCACTCGGAATACTGACATACACCTTCTGTGGTCTGTAGTAAAAGCAGTTTATATTCATTCGCAGCATTCATAATATTTGAGTCATGCATTTTTTCAGCTCCTTTAAAGTGCTGCTATTTCCTATTCCAAATCTGTAGGTTCGCAGCAGTTTGTCTGGTCCATGTTGAATTTCCCGTTAGTATAACGTTGATCTATTTTGTACAAAAATATTTAGTCACGAGATCTAAGAATCTCTTCAGTGTGATAATTACTACAGTAAAAAGTTTCTTGGGTCACTTTCTGTTTTCTCGGAATAACTAAAAATAAGCAAGAAGATTTCAAGTCATTTGACTTCAACTCGTTTCTCAAAAACTACGCCTGCCCATGTATCAGTGGTGTCTACATGGTGGCTGTCTTTACAGCAATGACCTTGCGAATGATCAGGGAGCATTGCAAGTCGGGCTTTATTTGCTCCCTTAAATCGCTTCCTTAATCCAAAATATTAATTATGGGAAGCTAATTATATCGAGTTTGTGCCGTTTGAAATTCATGCAATCAAGTGGGCTTAGTTACTCTTTACCTTGCCGGAAATAATAATAATAAAATTTCTGTAATTAATAAAATAGTCATATTTCTGGATGTATACAACTTGAAAGTACATACGTATATACATAAATTTAGTCATCAATGGTATAGAAAATATATTCCTCGACCGAGCCATTAAATGTTAATTTGCAATTCTTGCCAATCTTGCCATAATATGGTTTAAGTGAGAAAATCTAACTAACCGCCTTTTCAACATTTCTCAATTATTGATTGATAAACCGGCAGCTGAAAAATTCTGTGTAGGAGTAAAAACCAAAGAAAGCTAGTGCTTAATTAAAATAATAATTCGTTTGCTTCAATTAGATAAGAAATATTTTTATACAACGTACATAACTTCAGTATAATAACTCAATTCCGTTGCTCCTCCTAAATATAATAAATTGTCAAAAAACAAATATTCAGAAGCAAGTTAAAAATTCATCCAACCTCTGTAATAGTACCTCTGGAACAGTACTCAAGGCTAAAAGAAGTAACGAGCAATAAAAGTTCATGGAAATTGGCAGCTTGAATACACTGCTTTCAAACGTCGTTGGAAGTGCAAATAAAAAAGTTAGGCTAGGCATAGAAAATCAATTGTATGAAAAGATCTTGTGAAAATAAATTCGCAACAAATCCAAGAATCTCATAAGAATATTATATAGGGTACGCTTTATAATGAGCATCGCGTGTAGTAACGACGAGGTGACAACTCTGTCAACGTTCTTATCCACTTCTTCCACCATACCGCATGTAAGTTAATATTTTATTTACTGATATTTATTTTTCTATTACTAACTCCATTCTAAAATACTACTACTACGACTTCTGGTTAAGTCCAAGGTAAGTTAGTTACCTGGTACGAAATAATACTTAACCAATTGGGGTGTAAACATTTACCGGGAAAGGTGTGACTCATGCATTGTCACCTTGAAGTATATTCAATATTGATTAGAAGAAACGCACGATTAGGAAAGGAAGGAGTAGCTAGCAATCTAAGAAAGTAGCTAAACAAATTGTATGTTTTTCTTATGACTCTGTCCCTTACCGCTTGTGAATGAAGGGAGGTTTTGACTACGAGCTGCTCGGAGGGAATACAGATTCCAGATATGAATGCCCTATATGCCTTCTGTACATGCGAAACCCAGGTATGAATTTCTCCGATAATCTGTTCCCTGTAGAAAATCTTGTGGAAGAATAACCTTGTGCTATAAAGCAGCAGTGTATTGGATGTTCATATGTACTATTTGTAGTGATAACTTCCTGCGGGCATCGGTTCTGCGGAGCTTGCATTTCCCAATGGACTGGGTAAGTTGTGAAACACAATATAAGTACTTCCTTGAATTAAACTTGCTCTGTCTCTCATATGAGGGAGGTATGATATGATAAGGATTTCAATGTGTTTTGACCATGCAATACAACTCGTCCTTTCTTCAATGCAGCAATCAAAGTAATCTTAACGGGTGTCCTGTGGACGGAACTAAATTATCCGAGGAACATATTTTCCCGGACAATTGCACACGCAGAGAAATACTGGCATGCAAAGCCAAATGTCCTTACTTGAAAGAGGGTTGCTCAGGTAAAAATTATTCTATTATTTTCAATTGAACGAATTTACGGTGAGGGTTAAAACATTCATTTATTTCCGACACAAATCATATATTGACAATTAAAGGATGCTTCTGAAACAAACTAGAGTATTTGCCCAGTTATGAACTACACAATAACAAATCATATTTTCCCTTAATAATAATTTCTAATTAATCATTTTTTCCATTTACACAATCGTGGCCGATTGCCATTTTAATCCGTTTATTTAGTATTGATATTTTATTATCAGTTTATTCACGTTGAAACCTTGTGTTTTTTTTATCTAAAACCAACCATGGAAGTTACTAGAAACTTTGCTGTACGAAGTTAAAACGTTTTACCTTTGAAAATTGCCAATAAGTACTTACATCAAAAGACGATGAAATGATCTCCAAGAATTATTTCATATTGTGGTTGTGTTGTGGTGAAGTGAAGCCAAAGCTTTGCATGTATAAGTATACATTTGAGTGAGGAGTCATCATCAGTGATCAGGCTTCCTCTTTCGATAACAATCGTGGCTCTTGGCTATATATACATACACACAAAGTGTTACTAGAAAATTATTTTCGCCTTTGGAAGAAAACATTTATCCTGCATTAACTCCATCTGACGGGAAAATATTTAGCCATGAATAAGTGCCAAATATATATCCACAAACTGCGTTAATAATGGTTTTAAATGCAGCCACTAATGAGCGGTTTGGGTAGTTCAAATTTTAATCGGTATAAAACAATTGAATGAATATGTATATGCGTTACATGCTCGCCTACGTCAGTATTAAGTTCGTTGACTGATATTAACATTACGCAACATCAATGTTTTTACAGCTATACTGACGCTCTCGGAGATGGATAAGCATGTCGAGAATCATCACACCTTGTCCATAAATTCCTCAAATGGTAGTTTAAGGTTGAATGGAACGGTCGCTACGAATGGAAATACGGAATGTATATTCAAGGAATTTGGATGTGTGGGAGTCTTTCATCCTGAGCAGCTACAGCGTCATTTAGAGACAGATGTCCATCATCATTTACAGGTGCTAATGTTATAGAGCGAGCTTAATTATTACCTGTAAAAATGCTTGATGTAAAAACAGTTTTATCATTTAAGGCTGTGCCTTAGTCTTCAGGAAGTCACAAGATGTGGCTGTGGTATAAGCACAGAAAAGGTTGTGAGGTTAGGTCCATTTTTGTATCATTAGAAAGTTTATTTAAAACGATGGAAAATTGTTTCGCTGGCAGCTATGCACAGCTTCGTATAGGAGGCTTAAGAAAATTTTATCACGCCCTCCTCCCGGGGACTATCCTAATCCAAGAGATTATACTCGGCAAGGATCCAATGAGTCCGCGAGATGGTTGCTACTTGATGATATGGATACTGATGAATATAACTTTCGAAGACAACGGTCTTGGGACAGTGTGAGATTTGCGCGAAGATACCATTCCCGAGCCAATTACCCGGAACGCTTGGCAGAGTCGGATGAGTCGATTTCTAAAACTAGTTCTCAGGCTTCAAGTAAGGCATAAAAATGCATTTAATTTTTAAAATGTCGTACAATGTATAGGGGCTAAAATTTTGTTGAAATGAAAACTGTACAAGTTTAAAGATTGTCTGTGGGTGTGTTGCAGGCAAAGAGGCTACTTGTTCAAATTCTTGCCACAGCACAATAAGTGCTGTATCTAATCAGGAGGGAAATCAACTAAAAGACTTATTTGAAAGAATAGTTCGACTGGAACAAAATGATCGAGAAAAACAAATTAAGATCGATCGTTTAGAATCTCAATTATCCTCCGTAATAAGTTATTTTTCGAAAGTCACTTGCTTAATGGACGACCTTACAGCTAGATACTGCAATGGAACGTTTATATGGAAGATAACCGGATTTGAGGAAAGGTGCAAAGAAATGAGAAATACTACAACAATTTTGACATCCCCTGGCTTTTACACCGATACCTTCGGATACAAACTCTGCTTAAGATTTAATTTGACCACGCCTAAACCTACTGGGGCCACTGCAACAACTCCTATCGATGTTCCCTTAAATATGGGTAACACACTATGAATTTTATTTATTTATTTTTATGTTTGTATTTGGAAACGAATTATTCTGATAAATCTTGAGGAGACAATGACAATACTGATCTTATTGTCAAATTAGGTTATATTTACTCACAAAATGACTAGTATTTGAATTAACCCTTTAGACGAAAGCACTTTTGTGGGCTTATACGTTCACTTTATGCAAGGGGAATTCGATGAAGCTCTACTTTGGCCTTTCAAAGGAGAAATTAAGATAACTATTATGCATCCGAAATGCCCGGAACAATCACTGAATGAATCATTCCGCTCAAAACCAGAGGCTGCAGCATTTGCTAAACCAATTCTTCCTCGGAATCCCACTGGAATTGGATATCCAGATGTTTGTTCACTAAAGAAAATATTCACTGATGGGTTTGTCCAAAATGACTCGTTGCAATTCAAAATTCTAGCTAAAAGTTTTCACGAATTCAAAATTTCATCGTCTTCGTAAATAATCTCGAGGATAACTTTTGGCTATGAAATCCGCTGAGCAGCATTAAAACGGAAGGTTGTGTTCAACTTAGGTGAAACTCCATGTTGATACACACGCATAAAGTCTTTGTAAAGTTAGAAATTCCTAGAGAAAGGCGGCACACACTCTTGTCAAACTTCGAACCGCAATATTCTTAGCCACTGCAATACTTTATACTTGCCTTTATAATAGATTTAATTATACAGCTAAAGTCACCTCAAAGCATCATAGGTTGTGAAAATATGCACAAAAAAGCATGTACTCTTTAATTAATAAGGGGAGGACTGAGGCCATCAAATAAAACAGTACTTAAAAATTTAAACAGTGAAGCCATCCGATGTCCAAATAGTGATATCTTTACTTGTTTGTTTCGTCCTTTAGTTGCTTTCAACGATATTTCAAATAAATACTATAACTATCCTAAATATAATATAGCTGCTACAGATCGTTAGTTGCAAGGCGGATAAAGTAATTTCCCCAAGGGCATAGTTACAACGGATTTGCTACAAATAAATCCAATGCAAAAACCGCTATATGGTATTGCTGTCCTCTCACCCACTTTTTTCTTCTCCTTCTCCCATCTGGTCGTAATTCGTAATAATTTTTGCTTAGAGGTGATGAATAACCTAATAATCTGTGGTGTACTTATATATGCAAAAACTGCTAGACAAATCTCAATCTCATAATTTAATGCTTCTGCTTCGAACTTTCTAACCATTTTCAATCTCATTCAGACTAGTCTGCAACTCAACGACGTCCGCACAACATAATCTTTTAAAGTCTTTTATGGTTATTATATAATTACACATAAAATTAAAAGAACAAAATGATATAGAATCCATAATTTGAATTAGAAAGAGCTGCCAACAAGCAGCCTTCCCGCAATACCCAACAATAAATTGTACAAAATTGAAGTACTTAACAATTGGCAATGCTTATATTTTTTGTAATACTTTAAATATTAAGCAAGGGAACTAATAATACATCACATGATCATTCACGAATTGATATTGAAAATAAGTCAAGAATCCGTCGTTATCAAAATCGCCTTCGAGAAACCACGCAACTAATTCGTAAAACTACAACGCTCGTTATCACGTCAATTTTTTCTAAAAATGACGTTACTGTACGACCTAAAGCCTAAATAAAAAGGTTGATTTTTAATGTTCCGAATCACATTTTCGTTTTTTGCATATTCAATACAGAACGATAACTTCCGTCATACAAAGCTCTCATCACAATCGGAAATACATTTATTCTTGCACCTCTTTGCCCATACTTTCATAAACCATAAGCCTCCCAGGTGCAAGTACACTTAAACAGTTATTGATTTAAAATACTTCCTCTCCTCCTTCCATTTATTTCTATAGTCCTGGGAAACAGGACTTTACTAATCTTCCTTACAAATACATGCTTACAATTCGAATCCTATTTAGACACAATGGCCTAGTTTGTCTTCCAAATCCCGAATTATATTTTTACACAAATTCCTGCGGCCTCATTACTCTTAGGACGGCTCGTCGGCTGTATTGCTTAATTTCAAGACAGAAATATGGCACAGCATGTAGGGGAAAAGCAACAAATCCTTAGTTTGTAGGTTCTCATGGCTTTTGTCGAAATGGTTTCTCATGATTCATGAATGAGAATTCATAATTCCCTGTGGTACTACAGCTTTTTAGATTAAGGGCCCACACATTTGCTTCCCATACTCTGCCATACATTTTCCCCTCAATATGAACGACGACCAGCTCTTCAACTATTGGAGGCTAAAAAGATAAAAGTAAATAAAAAACCTTCCTAGAATCAGCCACATTTTTAGCTGTAGGGTGCAAAGAAAGGTCTGAGAATTTTCTCCAAACCATGCCATAACTATAAGAGAGAGGGAACGAAAGTGTTGATAGACAAAAGAAAGGAACGAGAAGTTTGACAGTTCTCATCTCCTGTCACAACAGGTGGAAATAGAAACAAGAATGAACTCGCACTGGAATCACAAGATATGTAAGCTATACATGTTTACTTGTACATTACACCAATGAAATAAGTGCAGACGGCACACATGGCATGGAAGCAAAGAGAGAAAGAGAGAAACCTATTCGTTTTTCCACGAAAGTAGCAACAACGGAGTTATTATCAAGAGTGTGGGACATATATGTAACTCGAATTAGAAAGGCCCACAGCGATCCTTTGTGTTCCTTTACGGTGAACATTTGGCGCCTTGGAAAGTGTGCGGCTGTAGGCATTTACAGCTTCAACATAGGGCTGCACCATGCATTTTAATTTCCAGCTCATATAGGAACCATGAAACCAGTGTTGTTTAGATAACTCCAGAGTTGAGAGTCGTCATCACATCTTGATCAACTGTTACTTGCTCTGATTCATTTTGTGCCCTTTTTATAAGCACACTTTTGGTGGTGAGCGTATTTGTAGCAGTGCCTGGAATAAAACTTGCTCGCTTATCTGCCGAATTTAAGAAAATTATTATTTGTTTTCAAATGATAGTGTGAATATAGTGTGGCGCCTCTGTAACGGGACATGTAAGTAATGATATATAAAATAATACTAATAAAATAAAATGGTTTCTCCTTGGATTGAAAATGTTGTTGTAAATGTTGAACCCGTTAGGGCCTGGTATATATGTAAATATTTTGATTGCATGTACCCATGTACGTACTACTAGCACAGTTTTTGACCTCAGAGTCCCATCCGTTTTATTAATAGTTTTTTTGTGCATTTGTTTGTGTACTTTCTTGTTGCATTGATGTTTGCATTGAGCGACAACAGTAAGGAAGTAAATATTTGAGGTAGATTGTTCATGCCGTGGTGTATGAGTTCAGAAAAAGGGAAGATATTAATGTGTGGCTATCTATTCTGCGGAAAAGGTGGCGACTTATAAGTAAGAGGATGTTGACGAAGAGAAAACCGACAACGGTATGAGAAGGAGTTATTAATGTCAGTGCTGCACCAACATGGTACGACATGTTGGAAATCGAACCCAGGTCTTAACGGATATAACGGATCGTGGTTAGTTATTTTTAAAGTGTCTATTGCCTGGAAAATTTAATTAAGTTTTTAATTTGAAACATCTTTTTAATTCCGGCGGCGGCTGTGTGGGATGGAGTAAGAAATGAGGAATGTTGTGGTAATTTGTAGGTCTTCAAGTGTATGACGACGGAAGCTCTACCCCAAGAATGATCATTAGAACCGTCACGGTGACCCCGTCTACTCCAGAAAGGGTTCCCACTTTTGAAAGTACCCCTGGTGCTGCATGGTCTCCTGAGACACCCCCTTCAACTGGAAGATGGACCAGAAGTCGTTCCAGCTCATTTTCCCCAAAACAGTTGTCATTTCCGAATGCTCAAACGCCCTTAGCGATTCCAAGTACAAGTAGACAACGTGTGAGCCCGAGAAAGAGAATATTAGTTGAAGCCAGTGATGGAGAGTTGACCAGTACTACGCTTTGTCAGGTAATTGCAAAGAAATTCCAAGGAAGTAGACGAACATCATATTGCATTTGAAAGTCGTAAATGGTCAAAATTGAGCTAGATCCTGACATTTCAGCTACAAATCTGCAAGTTCTGACTTTGTTCTGCAATGAGCTAATGAAATGTAACAGCATCCTTGCACATGTGATTGATGTGAGGATATCATAATAGCGCAAATGAGAAAAGCGAGATAGAGTTGATACTTTACAGTTGATTGGTTGGTTTTCGTATAAAAATGTAATTTATATTTACTTTAAAATTCTTAATTACTTTTTAGTCATCGCCGAAGAAACTAAGAAAAATTGACTTGCAAGAGAAGAAGCCTTCCTCATTTATGACGGGACTGTGGGCGCTCCAATCTGACCAGCTAATTGCTCTAATTGGGAACTTAATTGGTGCACCTGACGCAGAAACTAGTGAGGTAATAGATCCTGTATAATGTTATAAATCTTGTATTTTGTACAGTATTACTACCAGAGTATATATGTTATGTCAGTATTGATGATTATTATTACTGTCATACGAAGTAGAAGTAATATTTAGTATGTTTTACGTGTAGAAATTGCTTGACATGCTCCCTGCTCCTGATTTAAAAAATGTTGACCAAGAGCTGAAGTATCTCAGGGGGGCAGTGAATAAATCTGTAGCCAACCGGAATTCCAGATTTGTTTCGAAAACAGATGCCGTTGCATTTTCAAGAGCTCACGTTCATCTTCAAAATTTTCAGGTTAGCAGTCTAATCGTCTGCCACTTAAGTCTTTTCAAAACAGCTATTAATCAGTGCAATGTTAAATAAATCCAAATATCCAAATGTAGAGATACTTGATCAGTACTGGAACTCGAATGACGAAATCTGAACGATGGAGCTATGTTGTTGATTTCGTAATTCTAGCCTGGAATCACGTGAGGCTAACTCCTAATTGGGATAAACCATACCACAATGATATTAAAACAAAGTGCTTCAAATTCCTGTCCAATCAATTGGTTGAAGCAATTAAGAGAGGACAGTTTAGTTCTGAAGAGTTAAGCAAAATCGCCGACCAGTAAGCTTTTTTTAGTACATATCCAGATAACGTAACAGCTGTAATATTCTTAATACAATTTTAAAGAGGAAAACGTTCCCTTTTAGAGCTGCACTGATGTTGCATGACAGCGAAGCGGTGAGGAAATGTCTTCTATTTGTCAATAACCTCAACTACTCTTCCAGTTGAAGCAGTTTCCTTGAAAAAGTTGTCATTGATGTGAAGCAGAAATCTAGCGTCTGTACACTAAACTCTTACCAGTAGATTAGGATTAGATACCTGAACTTTTAGACTAAAGCACCTAGTAGATTTGAAATTGTAATATTTATTTGCATGCGGTGATACTTAAATGTAATGTAAAACTCTTGGAAAAATGAATTTTGTCGTTTACTTTGACGATTCTTATTCACAAGCAGTTACATATCTTTGAATTCATTATTTTTATCAAAAAGTTTTGTATCATGAGAGTAATTCACTTAAATTGATAACGACTATGAGTTTACATTTTAAGGAGTTATTACAATGTCAAGTATTTATTTACGCCAAACTAAAGATAGATCTCATGCATTTCCTTTTCCTAACGAATGAACTTCAGGTTAATTAGGAGTTATTACAATAAGACTTATGTATTTATAGAAGTGGTGAACAGCTCTCAGCAAAAGGTATATAGTACCCCTGAAGAGTTAAATAAAACAATTGCACAAAGACGTGATGCTGCACAACATTCATTTATTTTTCGCTCAACGCACTACAGAAATTGGTCCCATGGAAAGCAACAATTAATTTCAAGTAAGGTTAAATAATCACAAGACTGCATATATTCAGCTCCAATCAGTAACCATTATGCGAGATACTACTGAATGACCAAGTCCGTAATTCCCCCCTTGGTCAACAGTTGAACCAAACTCCCACTCTTTGGTTTTTGTTCTGCAGTTAACCATTTTTCTAACAACCTGTGCAAATAATTGGTAATGTCATAAATAAAAAATAACTTGGAATAAAACGGAATGAATGTCATGTGATGCGTCAGAAATGACGAAATTCATTAAGACCCCGAGACTTACTCTGCCACAAATGTTAGTGGGGTCCATGTGGAGGTGTCTGCATTTGGCATCCATTTTCTGTTGTTTGGCGTATCTAATTAATTTTATTGTAGAGTAAAATAGATGCAGTTAGTACCATCCATTTTAGTTTTACCATTTCAAATGATTCTTTATTTCTTTGTAAGATTGTATTTCACCACACCACGGAAGGTAGTAATTACCTAATGTTACTGGAAGAATAGCCAATGCAGTAGCTCCTGCAGGTAATCCTCCCTTTTCGGATCCAATGCTTTGAGTTAAGTGATGTACTGCTGCCTGCATGAATTATTCCTTATTCCATGTTATTTTTACAAGTAAACACTAAGATCTCACTATTGCATCTCATAACAATAAAATTCAGGATTACCTTCGCCATTCCATATCCGATCATTCCTGGTGTAGGATTCAATGCTGGCTGCGCTCCTGTAAGCACCAAAAGACCTCCGTCCTTCAAAAGTTTAGGAGCCATGCTAGCAGCTACAAGTGATGACTGCACACTTTGTTGCCACATCAGGTTGGAATTTTTGATGAAATCCTTAGAAGCTGCGCTTCCTCCAGCCCATCCTCCGGCAACGCAGAAAATGCCATCCAGTTTATCTCCTTCGCTTAAATGCTTCGATAGTTCCGCTTTCACCGACTCAGCCTTTAACATCAGAAAACGCGTTTAAGGAAAGCACTGAATGCATCATTAAAAAGCCTTCGACTAACTAACAAATGTTCAACGAATACATACTTGCTGTTCAACGCTGCTGTTTGGATCCACAATAATACTTGTGCTGGCACTCTCGTTCAGATGAATGTCAACGCTGAAAACATGCCAACCTTTGGACCGGAAGTACTCTACACACTCTGCTCCCAAAGCCCCTCGGCCTCCATAAACAAGAACTCTTCCGGCTGACATTTTACCTCACTAGAAAAACAAAATTAAATCGTTAACAGTGGGTGAAGGCAGCAGCATCAAGAGACACGCTTGATCTACGAATTCTTTTTTCACTAGAATCCCTCCATTATTATTTTCTGATAAGACCTGCCAATACCCTTTCTCTAAAAATTATGAACAAGACTCCTGTAGGACGTGTCCTGCCACCCGCAAGTCACACACATTTTCTAGTTTTGAGTTCCATAAAGACTGCATGAATATTGTGAACAGCTGCAAAAGTACAGTCTTGATACTATACCTGAGTCTTAGCTTCAACCCAAAATCAAGAGAAGAAATGCAAAATATTATTACCATACTCACAAACTTTTTAAAGCGCCGGGATTTCTTTAGTGATTGTACTTAAATGCATTATTAGCACTAGTACATGCACGAATACATTACTTATGTTGTAAATAGTTGATAAGTAGCAAAAATATGTTACTCACTGAGAGAATCAAAAATATATGTAAACATCTACTTTGTAAAATTCAATCTATTTGGGTCATGGGCGAAAGCCTATAGGACCTTTAATAAACAAATACCAAATACCAATACTATACCTGAGTACCTGACTTTAGAATATCAAACTGACTTTCACCCAGGTTGTAAACATCACTGAAAAAAATTCATTCCCGCGTTTCGTTTAGCATCCTCTTACGTCAGCAATTTGTCCGGAGTAAAGCACTCTTTCATTCATTAAATAAAAATGAATTACATGTAGTGTAATTGCATATAGATGAAAGTAAGTATGCACATCCAATGAATTAATATAAATTAGTGTTTTCTTGCAATCTGTAAGAATTTGTACACAGAGAATAAAATATCCTATTATCCTTTTAATCGACGTGTCGGAGATTTGAAGCTAAACAACAAGGGTTCCCAAGTTGTAAACAATAAAATTTTGACAGAAGAATCATAAAACTCTAGCAGAAGACTACGATACATTATATTTATATACATTTATCATAGATATTAAAATTTCCAAAAATGTTTTTCCTACGAAGGCATAACAGGGAAAATCTCTATAACCAAAATCGAATAAAATGTGAACTTACATCAAGATTTTATTTCAACGACAGAGTCTACAATAAGGGTCTTCTTTGCAATTGACAAACTGTTGCGTTGGTCCCACTCACCTTTGCTCACACTACTCAGCAGCAATTGTCAGAAAATACTTGCGGACGGAGCCAATCTATTCAACACTTTGTAGATGTTCTAGCTTTAGTCCAAGGATTGAAGATGCAAGTGATATTTTAGGTCTTTAGAACAACTGCATCGAATCTCCTTTCCAGTGCGCCGCCTCGTATAGGTTATCCAGTTGAATATGTTGATATTTTAGAGGCTGGGCCGCAATAGTACGTGAGCACTTATTCAGCAGGGCAAGATAAGAATGATTACAGTATTACTAAGGGTAAAGGGGATAAGAAGTATATAATGCAACATTCTAATAAAAGTTCTCTGGATGTCTATGTAACTATGTTGCCTATATTTCGATCTGATATCTTTATCACAAGAAAGGAAAATTCAGCCTATGCATTGCTTTTGAAAAGATCCAATTCCAGTTTTTTTACCACATTATTATAGTGAGCTTTTTGTCTGAAAGTCTGAATGTGAGTTGCCTGCGCGCATGGAAGCCTAAGAGGCCTCTAAACAATATTTTAAGTTGGCAAATATTTTGAAAGAACATGTACTTATACTTACTTTAAAAGAGGATGAAGACATTCTTAGCTGCGGACAACCGATTTTTTCCTTTAAGGCTACAACTGACTCCTTGCGTCTTTAACGCAAAATTGCAAATGATTACCTTTGCAATGCAAGGACAGTGATGGCCACAGGAAGGTACAGAATTTCCATAAATGTGATCTTACAATGTAAGCACGCCTTTCTAATCGTACCCTCAGATTTTCAATGTTACCTGTGGGTATCGGATAGCTTTTTAGAGGTGCCTACACCATAAGTCTGCCTTGGTTTTGAAGGAAATAAATGGTAAAGTTCAGCATTTAATTCATGCAAAATATGACAAGTTTATTTACATTTTAGTCCTTAAGTAGGCATTTGAAACTTTTGAAACCATTAACCATATTGCAATGATTCGTGGTAATTCAAAGCAATGCCAGAGCAGCGCTGAAATTGAAGTTATCAAAAAACGAGAGCACATTCAATTATCGTGAAGGCATGCAGCATTTTTAAATGGTGGAATGGTTTCCATTCCATTTCCTTGTCAATCCTTGTCAAAGTTGAGTGAGTCCTGACCTTGATTGCTTTGCTGCAGTCCAGTGTATGCTTACAATAAAAATAATGAGGTCCCTAGTATGTATTGGGATTACTTCCTTAAACGTTATTCCACTTACAGTAAATCAAGTCAATACTTTCTTGCAAGTAAACACTAATAATAATAGTTTTATTTGGTGAGCAAGATGTGTCTGTCAATTGATCAATTTGTAACATCATCTTCTGCTGTCCCTCTCTTCATTATAGAAATGCTCAGTTAAGGGCCTTTTATTACTCCCTTAGAATTGCTGACAAGAAATATCATGTACATGTCCTTTTGACAATGTGGAATTACTTTAATTTAAATCGAAGCATGAAAACTCCTTTGACTCTTTTATACATAGAATAGTACATAGTATGATGAAGTACCTCGGAGTACACGAAATCTTACTTAGGAAATTATTATTGAATAATGGCTCGTCCTTCGACTTCCATTCATTACATGAAATGGAAGCATATGTAGACTAGATGAATATAGGATTCGAGCTTCGATCCAAAGGGAAAAGCCATAGAAACTTTACTGCATTTGGAAGAAAGTACGGCGGATGATATAAAGTGGACTTTATTTTTCCATTGAATATAATGCGGAGCAAAAAACTAGATAATCTGTGTACAATGTAAGTACCTATACATTTGAACTTTAACTTCACTTACAAAAATTTTTTAACCTTGTGTTTTACCAGTAATTACTCCAAGTGTACGCACGTGCTTACAATCCCAATATGCCAATATAATGACATTTTGAGCATCCACATTTCGAGACATTTTTTTGGCACATATCAATGGCTGAAACTGTAAGGAAATTATTATTTCCGGCTTTATTCGTACTTACTCCGCGTGACAGTTTAAATTGTACAACTTGTAGAAACATTTCGAAGCAGTTAGTTCGAAAATGAATCCGGTTTTTTCAAATAATACGGACTTCCTCCCTCAATTTAAAGCTATTGGACAGAGCTTAAAAAGGTAATGCTTTTTGTTTTAAAATGTGCTTCGCTTTGTGTTGATGTAACTCCTGTTAATGTCTACTTATTAAAATTTGGAATGAAACACAGGAGATTCTTCCGGAAACCTAACGTTGCTGATGCTGTAGATCAGTACGGTGAGGATTATTTTTATTGTCTACCTTGACCTTGATAAGGGGAATAAGCAAAGGCCAATAGCATAAGTACCGAATTTCGTAATGATTATTATGAGCATTACTGCAGAGGCACTTTATCAAGAACTCCAGAGGGAAGAACAGAAAGAATTCGCAGCCATTTGTTGTCTCGAAGCAGCACGATGTCAAGAAACTTTGCAAAATCCAATTCCTCAGGCAAATTTATTAGTTAAAGCTGCTAAGCTGTATCTTCAAGCCAGAAATTCATACAGGGACTTTGAGGATAATAGCTACTGTGATTTTGAAGATGACAGAGGAAATGCTTCTCATGGTTATTTTCAGGTAATTATTTTGGTCGTATGTTTCCAGAATTAATTTAAAGGATGGCGTTACAGATTTTATTTGGAAAATGGTCTTTTTGACAACTTGGTAACAGATTGCTGTACAAAGTTTGGACCAGGCTGCAAAGATTTTTAAAACTCATAAATACTTCGGCATGTCTTTAGTGATAATAATGCAGGTAATAGTAATGATTGATTTTCCAAGAAAACTTATTGAATTTATTGTTGAATGTAATACGTTTGGAGATCGCGTCTGTAATTTTATTGAACTTTTACTCTATACTTTCCAGACAGGAAAAGTTCTTTATGAAGAAAATAATTATGGGGAAGCCCTCAAGCATTTCAAAAGTGCTTTGGATATAGCAAAGATGAATTTTACACTTGCTGATCAGCTAATAATTTTAGAACACGTTTTGAAATGTAAAGTGAAGTTAACGGAGTACGAAAGTGTTTCTAAAACAATTGCAGATACTTTAATAATTTTAAATCAACATCGTGATGAAGTTCCTGATGAGGTCTGGCATTTCTACGTTCAAAGGTTTGGTTAATTATTTATTATTTTAAGGAACAAAAATGATTTATCGAGTCATATAATATAAGCGATTTTATGGTATCGTAGTTTTACTGGTGTTCCGCTATGAAAATATTAAGGTTGATGCTAGAAATTGATTGCATAGACGTTATAAGTGGAACTGAAGGAATAATAAAATTATTTCTTTTTGTTTTTATGAAGGTTTGAAATTATGAGAGTCTGTTTGATTCTCATACTTGGAGTGAATTCGGTGGATTTGGTCAAATTTATCTGGCCAGAGGGTTTATCTAAATCCGATGATGCGAGTGAAGAGAGAAAAGAAGTTCTTATTCATTTAAAGTCCTTGGTACTCGCTGTTCAAAATGGCTCCGTGAAAGAAATCAGAGCAGTCGAAAACAAACTTTCACATACTTTGAATGAATCGCAACAAGATTTATTTAATGCTTTAATTCAAATGCAAATGTGATTGTCATTGATTGAATATTTTCCTAACAACACATTCCCTTGCCTCCACAGATTAGTTTACATGTTACTACTTCAACATCTTCCTTGTTACAATAGTAGTCAAACAACCATTTGTTATGTATTGTTTACTGTGATACGTGTTATGATTATTAAATGAATAATTTATTTCGTTTGATTCTTATTTAAAATTAAACTTACTCAATTACTGTAAAAAGTTTCATGTTTTATCGCCTCATTAAATTCAACACTCCAGCAATGATTTCACCCGAGATTCCTGGTTCCATCCTGTAAAAGCATGACAAGTTTTGTTTTCTATGATTATTTCCCTCATGTTTGATTGACAATCAATTTTCGTGATTTTCCGAATTTCATGACAATTTTATTGCCTTGTTACAAGACAATAAAATTGTCATGAAATTCGGTCATCCGTTGCATACTTGCATACTTAAAGGTGTAAAGTAAAGCAAATTTCATTATGCACTTGTCTTTTACAATTTCCCAAAAGAGGTTAATTAGTAGAAAAAAATTTGTAACAAAACAGAAAATGCATTTAACTTTTAACATTACATATTTATGATGAATGATATCATACCATGACAATGCATGGTTTGTGCTATTATAACGACGAAGAAATTGAGGCACGCGGCGATGCAACCTTGGAAACAACTAGTTTTTATTGAAGGCTCAAGCTCAGTAATGAGTGTTCAATACTAAGTAAGTCTTACAATTAATTAATAGCTCAAATGTACTCACGAATTTGAATGATTCATTTATGAATATTAGTACATGAATCACTTTAAATATACTTTTTAAATATGTATGATTGTGACCGCACACTTTGCAATGCATTCTTAATTTATCTCCAGCGCATTCGTAGATCCTTCAAATTTTGACGACACCAAAAGACGACCCTATACTTATACCTAATAGGTATAGGGTCGGGAGGCCAACAGGTATTATTTATTGGCCTCGCTATTCTTGTGGCTCATAAATTGCTGTCTCTCTGTAAATTTCCAAGAAATAGGAAACACAAACCTGACCTTCGATTTTTCACCCTTTTGTTTAAAAATCTAAATTGATTATAACATTTCTCATAGTATTTTCCAATGCTCTCATTATCTTTCATTGCTATTAATTACCAAGAAAGAGCATGTGACCGCACTCATGTGTACACGAAACTGTATGGTTTTGTATGCGTAATAACCACCACTCTTAAAGAAAATCAAGTTTTCTATACCATACTACGGTACAAAAACCTTTTCCTGGAAACTTCGCTGCAATTACGATAATCAGAGGGAAGAAATGGTCAAATTAATCTCATCACATGTCAACACAAAAGGAGCAAATTGTTGTTTAATGAGTTTGGCTTAATTTTATCAACTACAGAACCTTTTGTTGCGAAAGCGTTGCCCTAAAAATCTAAAGGAAAAAGCTGTCAATAGATTTGTTGTTCTGAAGCTTCATGTCATATAGAAGTTTAGAAGATGTGTTCTATCAATTTCTATCTGTTTTATTGACAGCATTTGGACACAAGCCTATACAGTATGCCGCTATTGCCGCTCTGCCTTCAGATAACTTCAACAAAATGATGCAAGGGTTCATAGGAACGCATTAAGCATTGCACAATAATATTGATTGTGAGCTCATGGATACTTCGAGCGTTTGAGTATTTGCTTATTGGAATGGTGATTCTCGAAGAAAGGATACAGTTGAAATGTGCTGTTCTAAGTTCTAATGCATAACCAGAAATTGTTCGCAATTAAAGACATTTACGCAATGAACTGAATAGCTTCATGTTTCCTTATTGGAAGCAAGAAACTTCTATGTCAGCTCTTGAATTGAAAATGAATAGAATAAGTTGCAAACTGAAATTGAAATTCAGCAAAACTTTATTCTGCGTCACCAAATTAATCTTGAGTGTGGACTATTCCGAAAACTCAATTTGCTCGGACGTACGTACGAAGCTTTGAAAAAGTGTCTTAACCTTCAATATCTCGAACGGTCTCGCTTTGCTACTGCTCTTTCTTTTAAAGTAAAAGTTATTTTATCAAATCATCGGTAGCTTGTATAGATTCATCTGAGTGTATGTACAATGCTTAAGCAACTAAGCAAGTACTGGCGTCAGACTGCCCAGCGCAGAGAATAATGTTTAAGAGGAAAAGTGAGAAATGTATATAGCAGCTGCAATACTTCCAGCATCCAGAGATCCAGACTATACAAAGCATCATAGACTTGATAGATTCGAGGGCTACAAGAAATCTTTGAACAAGAACCTGGGAAACGCATTTACGACAGCAAGCAAGCAAGTTACTTTGCACAGAATATGGGCCCACTATATATAGAAAAAAGGAGTAAAGTCAGCACAGGATTCAATTGAGTGATAGCTCTTGTGTGGAAACAAAAAACTGTTTGCCTAAAAAAACCCTCTCCTGCAACAAACTAGAACATTTACATCACCCTGTCTTTCTCATTGAGATCAAATTACTTACGTGATACTTGATCAAATTCAAGGAAATAAACGCCACCCATTTAATTACTTTTACCTTCGATTCATTTGTCTGGCTCGTTCATAGCACCACAATAATTCCTCAGGCTACCTTCCCTTTCTTTCCACTGCTCCCAAGTCACAGAGTCCAATCGCAGGTAGACAGTTAATTCTTTGCAAACCAGTAATAATTATAAACCACGAAAATATCCAGAGCATACAATATTTTACTTGTTCATCTCGGGAGTCGATTTTACAACCAAAATGTGGGGTGGATTTGACTTCTCAAGTAAACACACTGACCCGGGTTACTACACAATTTTGGGGTGCTGCGAAAATGCTACGGTAAGGAACTTGCTTTCGAGATTTTCGCATTAAAATGTATTGATATTTCATCTAAAAAAAAGCGAGATGAGCTAATTATTACTGTCACAGTTGAGAATAATAATTATCCAAAATATGTATATTATTGTTTGGTTGGAGTAGGTCAGAATGTTTTTTTTATTTAAATTTCTTATCGGCGTTAGTGACTGTAGAGACAAGTTGAAAGTGTGTGTGGACAGATCTTTGTCACAAAATCCACAAGGTTCTTCTTCTATTCATTTGTCATGCATACATCCTTGAACTTATTGTAAAGAGAGATTCCTTTGAAGTGAATGAATGTGGAAAAGATCATATATTTTAATGTCATCTTTTCTTTGATGATTTTGGCTGCCACATGAAAACTGTTAAAGATGTAGAATTGTAGAATATAAGAATACATATATGTATTTATTCAAACAATGGAGTCCACTGAAACCAATTTTAATTTTAGCTTTTACTGTTAAAGTGGATTACAAAACTCTCATCCCACCAAAGTAGTAGATAGCTTGAAAAAACAAACACAACTAGACAGCGATAGCTTGTCATGTGAAAATGTAAACTTTTCTTTCATGTCTATATCTCATGTAAATACGCGACCCAAAATATGAACGAGGCACCGAAATAATAAAAAAAACATTTATTCAGTCATGAACACTGAGCCATGATAAGCTCTTGATCACAAAGAATTCAACACTCAACAAATCATTTGAGTCAAAGCAAATACTATTTCAAACAGCCACTCTCAAGAAAAAGTTAGAAAAAGCTTAAACTTGTATGTATACAATGGCTAATAATTAATTTTACAATTTTCACGCATTTTAACAATGAACGATGATATTTTTGCTCATAATTTTGAATTTTCAAAAAGTATACTACTAGATCCAATTTTTAAAATGATCTAAAAATTTTTGGGGGGCTGCCCAATTCATATAAAATCCAGGTCAATCTAGACAAGCTTTGGGTAACCAAAAAGAGCATAAATTATTTAACTTGTTGCATTCCTACGAAAATTTTTAGAATATATAATATATCTATACATACGTGTAGTTTCAAATGTTTGGAAGCTTTAGGCTTATTAGCTGTCAAGAATCCTACAGAGGAAAGAAATCATTTGAACAAAAATGATCAAAATCTTATTCCTCCTAAATCACACTTTTAAATGGGAATGCACATCCCCTTTTACCATCCTTTTACTCGGTCCTGTTAACCTTAGGCAGGAAAAAAAGATTAACATCGTTTATTCCACGGCCAGAGGTCCTTCTATTTGCATTTTACCCCTTTCCCTTGTCAATCGATGCAGTTTTCCTATTATTGCAAATTGAAAATAAAAACCACCGGGTCAGAAAACTATAATCTTAAATCTGATACACATTTTTATGATTTTTAACTGAAAATGTGAGGTTACTATAATTCGCGCATGTCTCATGTTTTTAAAGTGGATTACAAATTACGCCATATTTATATTGGCGTTGTACTAGAAAAACAACAACTATAGTTTTTACATATTACATAGCAATAATTTATAAATAAAGCAATGACGTATTATGATACTTTGAGAGATTAAATGACATTTCCTTTCATTGTCCAATATTAGGTTGAGCAAATCACCGCAGAGTATCGAATTCGAGCGTTGAAATTTCACCCTGACAAGAATCCAGGGAATGAAAAATGCTTGCAAGAATTTCAAAAGCTACAGGTATACTAAAAATTTGTTGGTATGTATGAACCTGATTTCTAAAAAGACTAAAAGCCTTGGTATTGTGTAGAGACGTGTTTCATTACTTTGTTAACAGGAAGCTCGAGACACGTTAACTGACCCGGAGAAGAGGAAAGTGTACGATGACTGGAGGAAATGTGGCGTGGGAGTGTCATTTCAGCAGTGGAAGAATATTAATGACCGTTGTCATATGGTAACAAGCCAATTACTCAAGCAAATACTATAGGAAGCAGCAACGTAAAATCAATGTAAGTAATTAGAATAAGTACACAATTTTGCTTTTTATCTGTCTATAGACTATGCACTGGGCTACTCCCAAAATGACGACAATGCTTGAGGCTGGTCGGGATGGGGACCGCTTCCAACTAAACAATAAGGATTGGCAACGTGAGACCCCATCCGAAGGGGAAATAGGTGATATTAAGTGGGGCAGCATTTACTCCAAGTCTTGGCAATCCGAAAATCAACGTGGAGTGTACAATCAATTCCGCAATTACAAAATATAAGAGAACATCAAAGTAAATGTTACACTAAAACTAAAAGCTAATGAAACATTTACTTGAATAATTTTTTCGCTTGGAAGGTCTACATACTCCAAGGGACTCTCTTATCTTTAAAATGCAGTTTGCGTAGATATCTTATGCAAAGCATGCATATTTGAGAATATACAAGTACATGTTAAGTAATTTACAGCTTTTTTTTATTTTCTTACAAACTTTCAGGTTAAATGAACACAATAGGATTTATTTTTTAAATTAATTCTGAAAAATAGTAATTATTTTAGGCGTTGGAACAATGCAATGGATAAAATATGAATGTCCAAACTCCAAACGTTTAAAATTGCTCGCCAAATAGCTCCATTTTTGTCATTTATCTTGGGTAAATTAAACCAAGTACATATATGAGTAATGATTAGTGAGACTGCATCACTTATGGGATCACGCTATATGAAGGACCAATGTAATGGCAAAAAAGTTTGCTGAGCAATATGTATGTGACATTGTATACGAAAAATGGAGACTTTCCTAATTCCTTTTTGTATTTAAATTTCCCTTAATATTTTATTACATTAAAAGAGTAGCTGTCAAGAGCTCTATAGAGATGTTGGCATTACAAATGTGGTGCTAATAAATTAAGTGTTGTAGATTTATTGAATGCGATGTGCAATCACAGATGTTGACGTAAGCTTCCTCACCACACAGTATTAAGTTTTATTATTGATTACTGTAATAAATGATAAAGTTAAAAGAGCCAAGTGATTAATTATTTCATATTTACTTTATTCCGTTGCTCTCATACAAAACTGCTATGTAGCTGAAGTTTACATGGAACATAATAAGCTTTGAATTTGAGCTGGATCAATGTGATGCTCAATGAGCTTCAATTACATAATAATTAAAAGCCTTAATCATATTTGACATGATCCTCATATGGTTTTCCTGGAAAGTAAAGTATCGTTCCTCTGTCCTACTCAATAATATTGCTCCTTCCTGCAATATTTCAACCAAGCATAAAATTTTTCCTCAGGAATGTAAACTTTTATTTTACAACTGGCATCTCATTGATGCTTCAGTGATTTCTTCTTGTGGGTGGACGCTAAATCATATTAAGGAAATATGTGCTATGTGCATTTCTTCCATTTTACGGGTAAAACAAAAACAAATTTGAAAATATATAAAAGAGAAAATTTTTTTGAGCATGAAAGAGTAGAACAATGCATGGAAATATTACAATTAGGATTTGTAGTCATATTTTCACACTTAACCCTATGATACACTTTTTTTTGCAAAGATTAGCAAGATTTTGAATCTTAGACCCTGGATTTTTTAAGCGAATATTTAATATAATTATCAAGTTGAAAAATTGTTAGTGTGCGAGTTGCTCCTTTCAACTTCTTTCGATTTGAAATATCCTTTTCACAATTTTTCCATGTAAAAGCTCACCTCGAGAATAGAAAAAATATTGGATAATTTAATCACATGCTTTTTCATCTTAAACTATGCTTTTAAATAAAGGATGTACAAATGTATCGAGGCCAAAAACTACATGGAATCATCAAATTGGACACTTGGAAAACTTTCCCGCTGATGGTCCTGGTAAAAAGAATTTTCGAATCCACATGATCAAAATAATAGAAAAAGCCCGGCTGATACAAAAAGACTCATTGTTATGTATGTACGCAATACGCAATGGCAGGGGAATTCATTCGCGGGAGGTAAATAAAAGGTGAGCATTGCTGCAAATGTGAAAAAAAAACTTGCACGTTTATTCGCTTTCTAGAATATCTTATGAAATCACTCGACAATTGTTTTGACAACTCCAGTAGAAGTATCTTTGCTAATAGCAAAATTTACTGTCTTCCAACAGCGAGGAAAATTATTCTGGGAATGAGGAAAGAGTGAATTCGGTGTTTGCAAGATTTATTACCCCTCAACGTGATTTGTGTGTAATGACAGTTGTTATCGGCAACTTGGATGGATCTGTGGTGAAATTTAATTATTATATATTGTGATACTTTCAAATTTTCAGACTAGCAATACATTCAAGCGTAAATGGTGAATTATCTTGTTACAATTGACAAACTTAAATAGGGATCACGCTGACCACAGTTCATACAAATTCCAGCTGCAACTTGTTCAGCAGGAAAGTTTATTGACACTCATGATTGATTCCATATAGGTTGTGAGAAATAAATCTTGATAATCTTCCTTAAGCATTCCAGTGGTGCTGATACTGAATTTACTTCCATCAACGAGAAGGTAGGATCAAACGGGGTAATGGTAGTTTATGTGTAGTAGAGAGACGGTAGTTTTTTAGAGTTAATTATAACAAACAAATTAGTTTACTTGAAAATCAGGTGATGGGTTGGCTTATTAACTATTTTCGAAATATATTTTACTAATTTACTATATTTTATCGTTACCTTATGAAGTGTTTGACCCGTTCAAGGAACGGAATGAAAATTTGATGATTGTGTCATAAAATGAATATACGAATAGATTTTCTTGATTTGGACGCAGAATTTTGAGAAAAAGCAGAAACTTTGAATAAGACCTGTAAAATTTTATAATTACGACGACAAAGAAAAGTCTCCAAATGAACCATGCCTGACTTCACCTTAAGTTATGGATTCTCCTAAAGTAACGCCACTACCTTTTTTCAATGGGTGAATGAGCGCAAGAAACACTACCCACTAAACACTAATTTAAGTTGAAGATTTTCCTAAAAATGCACAGAGACGGACGAAGTAAAAACTTACAGTAAAGCGCGTAAGGTCGGACCATGAAAGAGAACCTCTGAGTGACACAGTTAAAACGCTTCTCAACAAAATACAAACGCATTTTAAAGTTTTTTTCGATTATTCCTATGCAATATAACGGAGCAATCGTGTTGATTTTCGAAAATAAATTCTCCGCCGTTCACATATGGTTCCGCAAAAGGTAGTTACTCGAACGATTAAAACGTCTTTCAATTTGTAAACCGCGTATGATTATTGTGATAAAAATGACTGTCAAAATCCTCCCTGGTCACAACTTCATCCGGAAGATCCTTGTTTAGTAAAGTTTTGAAAATACAACTTTTTTGCACAATGAGGCTTTTTCTCACTGATTTTGCAGAAAAAGAAAGGGAAAAAGCATTAGGAACAAGCGGATTTTAAAAACATCCTACAATTGATGCGAGTTAAGAGTTTGGGACGGGTACACCATAACCTACCGTACAAATTATTTTTGATACAATGGGCGCGTTGTTAAATTCAGACTTTAGTTAGACAGTCAACGCCTGCCTAGATTTTCGCTGCTCCAAAACTAGC
>JAQFXU010000365.1:0-58071 GCA_034693705.1 Spatulosminthurus flaviceps | reverse complement strand
AAACATGGTGGTTGTTATTTCAGTTTGCTTTTAAGCAATTCGTGCATTAGACCACTTTGCTTCTCCAGCGACGATATACTTAAGGCAAACTTGAAGAAAATAGAAATAATTACATTGTACTTTTTCAATGCACTCTTCTCTATTTTAAGTAATATAACCTCTCAGATTTGCAAGCAGTTGGGTTTGGTGACAAGGAAGCCTTAACCGATCATACATCAAAAGTATGTACGTATTATTGTATTTGTATGCCGAATAAACAACGTTTAATCTCTCATAATGAACTCCTATTATTTCTCCATAGAGAAGCATAATGAGTTTCTGTAAACACTATCGTGTTTATTTCAGCCCTTTATTATTCTCCTTACATCAATGTAGCACCGATTGCATGTGGCCATCTGAGCCAACACAAAGCCTAGTCTGAAAAATGTTTCTCTTACAAATAAATATCCAAAATTATACTTCATTTTATTTCTAGTTAATAAGAAAATTATCAAATAAAATCATTAAAATTTTAGGGATTAAGTTACCAGTTTAATTACCTACAGTGCGATTATTATTGATTTACACAAAACAAATTTCCCTTTATAATTTGTGATGAAAATAATTTGTATTACATCCAATATCTTAGAATAGTTCGAAAATCCAAAGACAATTTACCCGAATGGAAAAGTCCGTCTCCTCTAAATGAATTCCCAGTGTAAAGCGAATTAGTCTCAACCTTTTTATGTTTCTGTTAAAAAAATGCATAAGAATAAAGTTATTGACGAAAGTTTAGCAAAATAATTAAGAAAGAAGAAATTACAAAGGCAAAAATTCCTTCAGACATGATTTCCCTCTCTTCAAGCTCTAGTATTGCCTCCAGAGGATGATATTTGACATTTCCATCATATCAAAAGACAGATCCTCACCAGTGGGGGTTTCTCACCTGCGGCAGAACGGCGCTGTCACGATCGAATCAGTTTCAGTTGTTGATTGGCTAAGCCTTGCCTATAGAGATTAAGATTTGCAAGTCCATAGTAATAGGTGTTCACAGAACAAGAAGAGAAAAAGTTTCTTCAACATAACAATAACTTTTAACCTGATTGAAAGAATGTTCGCCCACAAAGTGAGTATTATGTCAATTGAAATCCAAGTGTAGCACAATGATGCAATGATCTGCGAAAACATTTACACGGGTGATTTATGGAATTACCATCTAAGAAACTCACCGGTGACAAATTAACGCCGATGACTTTTATAATACAAGGAAAGATATAGGACGACAGCAAGTATAGGCCCAACATAAATATTTGACCTCACATTCTACTACCACAAGATCCATGGATCCCAGTCATGCGACTACCCTTTAGCCTATAAGACACTGAAAATTGGCTTATTAGCTACCGCGGCTATCAATCACGGCCTAAAATAGTCAAAATCATGTAAATAGCAATAATAAGGAATAATAGCAAGATCATGCGAGTCAAAAAAGGCGTGTGTATCCTTTTCCATAGAATTTGAAGCATTGTTAAAAATTAAGAGACGACTACTCAACTCGCGATAAAGGGAAAATGGAAGTCTGCAAAGCTTAATATGAGGCTGCCGTGGGGTCGGATACTGCACTAGGATTGGAGAAGAATTGACAATCAACTAATGGTTATTGCTTTGGTAAAAGACCGTACCGCTTCAGACGCTCCAACTGTAAGCGTGTATGATAACAAAGAGAGCTATGATAAGGGAGATGTTGATGGACGTAATACAAATGATTTGTGTACTAGAGTCATCAGTGAGGAGGACCAGAGTCCCTCTATTAAACACCCTCCTCATCAAACATGTACGGAAGAGAGCCAAATGAATGAATAAGATGAATTTATCAAAATGTTGCCAATCCCTCATGGCGCATTGTAGCAATTTCAAATCAAAAGGTATAGCATTAGTTCAAGATCAGGGTATCAATGTCTGAATGGTTTGCGTGGGCGGACAGATTATGCATATCTTTTCTAACTTACTTGAAAAGATCCAGGTACGCACATAATAAGGATGACAGAAAAGATTATCGAGTCCCTTTCAAGTCAAGGAAAATTCAAGCATTTTTCTTCAGTTCTCCAAGCATATAAGCACTCTCAGAGCAAGCTATTTCAGCTGAAAAAAAATCATTAAATCCTCATCTGCATATATACAGCAAGTAAAAATAATAGTATTGACGCAAATGGGGAAAAACTAGAGTATTTCAAGCTTCTTCCCCATCCAGTGCACCCACCCCTTATATGACCGTACGCAATTAGAACTATATTTTATTTCTTCTTCAAGTTTCTTCTACCAGGTGAAACCTGATTTCCCTTTATCAAATCTCTCTCTCTATCTATCTATCTCATTCCTCACCACACTAAATACCTGCTTGTGTAGAAAGTTCAGACAGGGGAATATTCTTCATTTACCAATGGTTACATAACGGAGATATCAGCACAGCATATGGAATAAAGCCGTAACGTCTCAAATTACTCATGTACTCAATAAATCTCCTTGGTTTCATTTTGATGAATGATTACAACTTCTAAATGAATTCCAAGTAGAAGACGTAATGTATAGCGGAGCTACCTGTTCAGAATGAATTTATTCACACCTCTTTAAGCTAGTCCCATCTACCTACATGTCTCCTGTCCAAATATTTTATTACAATGAGGAAAAGAGCGAAGGGTAAATATATTTACTCCCGCCATTTTACACTCTTTTACCATCATCAGCGTTCCTACAAGCTTTATTATCTACGGTTGATGATATGCTTCTTGAGAGAGTGCAAAAAAGAATGGAAATAAAAGGCCAATAGAATCCAGACTCTCATCTGTAAGATGCTACCAGTGGGTGGCCCTAACGTCAATTTCGAGTCACCGTCCAATTCATATAGCTGACATACGTTGTTGCATAGAAGCATCTCTTCAGTTATCACACTTTTAAAACTAACTGATGACAACACAAGTAAAAACACAGTCAATTAACTCCCCTTGTGACAGGAGCCTCTTCTCTCTAATATCTCAATTAAAACTGCATTACATGGAAACCAAGGCAAAGGTTTCTTTTTACAAGAGGATTTCCTAACTAAAAGCACAATTTGCTCAGATAATCAGTATCCGCGATTCGTATGTCATTTGGTACAGAACAGCGGGGAAGATGAGAGAATAAAAAGAGGGGTAAAACTTTATACATTGGAAGCAAAAGTAGAGTCTATAGTAATTTGAGGGATTTTTTCTGCTATTTAGCGCATGGATAAAATTCTTTCATAGTTTCGTCCATATACTGTGATTGACAGAGGCGTTGATAGGAAATGCTCTGATAGTTTTCAATTGACTTTTTTTATACTTACTCTGATCTCATGTAGTCTAGACAGATTCGCAAGGATCCGGATCATAATTAAGCGGGTCCACACATAAAGTATGCTTTACACAATCGAGTGTAATGATTGCTGAGAAGATCATAAATAATTTTGGAGAAATGAAGAAATTCCAAATATTAATCTCTTGTTAGCAAACAATATTATGAATATCAGACGGTAATAATGAAGAGTAATATTTCTCTGAATTGAGTTGTTGTGGTTGTGTGTGTGTGTGTGTGTGTGTGTAGTAAGTGTAGAGCAATTGAAACAAATTCCAATCTGAAGGTAGTATAAGAGTTTACATTGGCTGTACTGCAAGGAACGAATGAAAACTTTGAAATTATCAACCCACACAAGCTTCTCTTCCTACGTAACTAACTTATTGCAATTCTACTCTCTCTGAACCCAGTGCACGCAGATTCTTAACACCTTGCACATATCCATTCTTTTGCGCTTTGACTATATACATAAAATGCATGGCATGGATAGCAAAATCAAAGGAAGAGAATCTTTTAAGTTACATGAAATTGCAAGACTAAGAGTTTTCTGTATAGAGCAAATGCCACATGCTCAAATGTTTTTACTAACCATTAGAGTAATTTAACAATCAAGAGGTATTTGGGGTCGTTGTGGATTCCTTTACACAACCAAATCCAACATATATCCTGTGTGGTTTGAAGGATTAAAGAGACAGGCTTTTTGTTCCGTACTCAAATGTCCAGATGCTATGGCATCAACAAAGAACTGTCCCGCTCATACTCCCACCCGATTTCATTTTGCCATTTAGAAAGGAAATGTACGTGGCTGACTGTGATTGTCTGAGAGGGTGCTGCAGGGATTTCGTCAATTTAAGAAAAAAAGTAAATAGGAAAAAATTATGACAAAAATGAAACTGTTTTTTTAAATGAATTTTATTTGGATTTGTGAGGAAAATAAAATTTAAGCCACGATTTTATACACTTTCAATACCGAAACTAACGGAGATGGAGGTACGTATATACTTATATACATTGGCAGAGGCTCAAAATCTTAATTTGATGGTAAATTGTATTGTCACGAATTTTTAGTCTCCTGCTATCACATACTTAACTCAAATCTTTCAGTTTCAACGCCTTGTCTTTCCTATTCTCTCGAATACTTAAGATAAAAAGCGTAAATTCAAGAGCTTTCCTTTCCTTACTTACAAAAACCAACCAAAGATTTCACGGATAATTTGAATGAACCACAACCGATTTATAAATGACACTATTTATTACCAATAGTAATAACTTTGCACGCATTTATAGAGTATTCCAAGTGGGACTGAGAATCTTTCTTGAGCGAGGAAATTAAAAATGCTTACATCGTACTACCTCACAAGTGTATTTTACTGTGAAATAAATAAATCATAATAATTGTAGCTTTCACTTCCTCAAATAATTAACACTATATATATACTTATATACTAACAAGTATAAAAACATTGCGTTAAAATAATAAAATCGGAAAAATAATACTTACTGATACTCATGCCAAAATAAATTTTATAGCAATAACAAATACGGTTCTTTGATTTTGATAATTTCCAAAAAGAATTGTCTGTAAAATGCTGAACTGGGTTAGAACATTAGCTCGTAGCCGTATAAGATACAAATATATGAAGATGCTTGCATGGTAATATATTGTAAAACTCTGATAGACGTTTTTTTTCTTACTATAGTACTTAAGTTTTCACACTATAAAATTTACCGTGCAGAGTATACGTAAATGTAAATATTAGAAAGGAAGGAGGAATGTTTCAAGTAAGAATTCATTTGATCCAGCAGTGCATTTTTACTATATTGCACTATATTATAGTACTATATTCTACTCGAAAAATCCAAATGAAAACTTTTGTGGCTCTGACTCTGATATACACAAATAGAGATACTCAAGAAGAGAAACACACACACGTTTTTACATGCTCAAGTACAATTCTAAAAGTGGACGTGGTTGAAGGGAATGGGGCGAAAATGCCAAATAAACTTGTACTTTCAACCATGGGATTAATGGATTTATTTGCTATTAGCATATCGCCTAAGTGTTAGCGAAACATTTCCTTTGCGCTTTAGAAATACTCTCTCTCTCTCTTGATACTCCTAAAGATTCCCAAGTTGTTTTCACTATTTGAGTCTCTGAGCTCAAATAGTTTTTACAAGTGAAGACTGATCTGTAGACGCTATAATATGCACAATTCACCCAAAAATACGGAAGGGGACAAAAAATATGCAACTATTTTTACTCGTTTACAGATTTGACTTGAGTCTTTATTTAATCATCATCGTAAGTTTTCAATGAATACATCGTCAAGTGGCACAGGCTGAGCTAAAATTATTGCACAAATCATTCTTTAATGTTGCATAACTCTCATCCACACATGCTCGACTCTCTTCGTATGCGATGACGGCAGTTCCCAAAAAAAATCCGAATTTTTTAACCCTTCAATAAAATATAACTGGCGGAGTCAAAAACAAATTTCGGATGGTAGAGAAATAGTTATACATTTACACACAATAATATCTATCCCACTCCCTTAGCTTTCCATGCAAGAGGATACAGATTTAAGATATTTTGTTATATCATTCAGGGGATCCTTAAGCCTCCCCAGAGTTTTTCCATTGTTCAGTAGTCAAGATGGGCAGTAAATGGAAAGGTGGTTATAGGCTCGTTTATCGTGAAAAGAAAAGATAATCATATGTATTAAATATGCCATCATTATTATATATGCTTTTGTATAGACGTAAATTTTTAGTTATGAGGACGACACCTTTTCAACCTGTAGTTTATTCGGCCCATCTGATTCTAAAGGACATGACGCTCCATAGGTCTGTCATCGAATGAAAACAAGTTTTGCTCAGCTTCCATGTCACATAGCTTACTCCGCAAAAACCCATTAATTAATTAAGTGATGCTAAATGCATCGTAGGGGAAGATAATTTAGCTTAAAAGAATCCAACATACGATTAATTATGTCCGTCATTTAGTGCTGATTACCCTTACGTTGTTGCTACTACCGTTTAAGGAAATCCTTCCACACATCTTTCACCTCTGTTTCCTTCCCCCCTTCTTCTTCTTCTTCTTGCAAATCATTAACAACTAAAGAGTTTTCAAATGAAGCCTTGTACGTCTACATCATTACAGCTACTCCGTCCCTTTAGCGGATTGCACCTCACCATTCAAATATTATTAAGGAAATATAATCCAGATCTACTGGAAAAATCTCCCTCTCAAAACTCGTGCTCTCCTCCACTCGTAAAAATCCTGCTAAAGGAATCAAGTTTTGAGTGAGCAAATATTATGTATTATGTTTATAAGAATGAACATGCAGATGTACATATCCAAGCATATAGTAAGTTTTACATTTACATAACCTATAGGGGAAGAATAGGAAAATATGATGAGAGGCTGGGCAAACTCATGATGATGTCCATCTCACTATTCCTAAAATAAGATCGGTTGGTTTGGAAAGTCCATATTTGTAAATGCAAAGTTGAGCAAGTCAAAGTAAAAGAGAGCTGGCTGGAGGCGGTTGGATAATTTCAATGGCTATTTTCTAAATTATTATGTTCTCTAAAGGGAAGGGGAACATGACAATGTGAAGAGCTCTGTGTTTTCTTTTTCCTCAGACCTTTTGTACTTGAATTGTCCAGGAGTCTGGGGAAAAATCAAATGATTATTACAAGTAATAATGCTGGAACCTAAAAGGATAGAGAGAAGAATAGAGCACGCGTATGTATGTATGTCTCTTCTAAAATATTCAAGGCTTGATTATGTATAGGATTGTTGTCTGGTGTTGACGGTTTTCCCTCCAACCTCTGTCCATAACAATGATTTGGATAAACATAAAGTTTTTTAAAAGAATAATAATTTGAAGTTGTTGATGATTTTTTGGACATTGTGGCTGTGGCTGTGTGTGTGTGTATTGTGCATGTACGATTACTAAAGTAATGTATAAAGTAGGAAGAGATGCATGTAACTATTTGTTATGGGAATAGAAGACACCAGAAAGGTCCAGAGCTCTGCTATGGAATGAGTTGCGTCTTGTTGAGTCTCTTGTCTTGGTTTGGTATTCCTCTAGTATAGTTGTTGGTGGTGGTGAAGATAGGAGATTTTTTAGTGGGCGTATAGAAGCTTCCCTCATATGTCTGTTGACCTTTGCACAAATCACTACTTAAACCTCTGTAAATGGTCAGCTCCGCAGGTGAGTATATAGACTTAACGCTCTGGGCCATCACTCCATTTTCAATAGGAAATCAAGCGTTCCGCTCGTAATTACTGTGGTTACTCCACCAAAAGCTCCAAAGAGGAAATATGCTGTTGTTGTTGCACCCAGCTATTGAAATGCAGTAGATTTTAACTTTGTACCCAAATGATTATCGGTGGATGTCAAAGTTTGTTGTGATGGATCGTGTAGTTCATGTGCAAATCCCTCCCTTAAGAAGATGATCGAGTGGTCATCTTTGCTCTTCAGTGTCATTGAGTGATCATCATCCCAGCCAACGCAAAAATGTCATATAGTCCCAAATTCTCCTGAGGTCCACTCTCTTCTCTGCCACACACAATAATGCTCCTCCATATACTATGAAAAGGTCCATATAGTACTTGGAATATTCACCACAATACACAGCAATAGTTAAAATAATTGCAATAAAAAAGAAAATTCAAAGACTAACAGGGAGAAAACGTTTTTTTTCTTCTTCTCTTACTACTTACTATATGAATATATGGACTAGAAATATGTGTAGAGATATTTTATTTTAAAAAAATATTCTTCCCTCTAACCTCGTGTCTATCGCTCTCTTTCTTCTCCTTCTCTTATTTCTGTGCATGACTCATAGTTTACGGTAAATATTTTAATTAGGTTTTATCCTAAACGGGAAAAAGAGGTGGGCTGACGAAGGGTTGTTTTTTTTGCCACAATTATTTGCAGCCCCAGCATGCGAGTAATACTGAGAAAGAAAGAATGGATGAACATTATCATGGGGATGTTCCACGCGTTTCTTCTTCCATCCTGTCGTCCTCTCACCATCATCGTCTACATGAATGAAAATAATTCGGCTCTTTCAGCTTCCCATACAACTGTGTGTATGTGTGTGTGTGAGTGTGTGTGTAAGTGTACACTTAGAAAAAATACTCCTCCCGAAAATTTTCCTTGGAGTTGCATAGTTTATATACAAGAGAGCATGAAAAACAGTTTTACAGGTTTACAAGTCCACCCATTACGTCCTTGTATGGGTAAGCTACTTTTGCTGCCTACACACAAAACAGGCATCGTTTCAATGCTTTTCAACCAATTGTGTATGTATACGTTAATATTCTTTACCATTCTGACTGGGGTTTCTGCAACGTATAGAGTTAAGTAGTGAAGCAACTTTTTTTTGCCCATGCACCTTTCACCCTCTCTCTCTCTCTCTCTCTCTCTCTCTCTCTCATTCTCTCACACAAAAGAGCATATAATAATTGACAATGTATTCGCGCTGAAACAATCCTCTCCATCCCCTGTTTTGAATTATTTTATCAATTTTGTTTACAACCCATTTGACTCTCCGCAACGGTTACCACATCCATGAGCGGACATGAAAAAATCAGTGTTTCTTGAAAAAAAAAATTCCTATCTTGTAATACTTTTGTCACTGAAGGGAATATTAAATCACTTTGAATATAACTCACCTTTACCAATTGTATGAATTTTCTTATCTTCTTCTCTGATGACCAATTTCGCTTCATTTCTATACACACAACAACCATCTACACATTTCCTCCAGCTTGGTGAAATTGTCAATGGCAATGGTGATAATAATGCGTGGGCATCCAACTTTTTTTTTCTTCTCTATGTGTGCTGAAAGGAGGGAATTTTTTCCCAACGTTCTTAGTTTCATCATGGCATGTATATAAGATGGTAAGAGGGCAAATAAAAAAAATTCAGCTACATAATATTAATAGGCTGTTCCTGTGGGCGTTTTACTCTTAATTCTAAATTATTTCTATGTTATACTATTCGCTGTTGAGTCTTGAGGTGGAAATGCAAAAACTTACTTGTACATATAGCGTTGTAGCTTAAAATAAGCATTACACAGAGAATAGTTGAACATTTTCACTTGTATTTTTTTTTGACAAAAATATAAAATTCCTTACACCTCCTTTACTATATAAATTATTATGGGTCATAGATTACATGTACTTTAGATCTGAATAAATTCATTGATTTATGCTCAACCAGTGAGAAAAGTTACACTTTGCATTACAAGTATGTACGTAGGATGATTTGTGAACCAAGACTTAGGAAATAAATTAACTTACGTGGAATACTTTCCCATTTCTAAATCATTAACAGCTAAATAATTAATAGCTAAAGAGGTTAGATTTCCATGCTATTCAATCTTATGACTAGTTTCATATAGTCAAAGAATAATCATTAATAATAATAATAATAATAATTATTATTATTATTATTATTAAAACCACGACTCAGCATTATGTATACACATTATGTATGCATAAACACATTAAATAATAAACTGGTAACCAATTTCCTCTTAATTTAACTTCCATTCTTCTGAATACAAAGTCACTTGCATAAACATAATAATAATATTATTATGAAACTTGCTGTGATGATTTTGATTTCACCAGTGAAAAGTTTTCCTAGATATGTAAGTTGCTTTTCTTATATAAATGAGACGTAATCTCCAATATCTATTCATTGATCTAAACAATATTTTGATAATAATTGTATGTAATGAAGCCGGTATAAATGTTGAAGTCCGTTAAAATGTATTAACAATCATAAGTCATATAAATTCTCTATTTCAAAAAAATCCTTTCTTCGGGCAACTTGTAGATATTTCAACGTCATCGGCTCCCAGGAATTCGGTTTTGCTCAGTAACATCTTTCATGGCTCAGAAGTTCGTAGATATGAAAGTTTTAGCCTATTCATGAATAATATTGTGGAAATAAAAATCCAAGTTTACTTGGCAAGATATTAAAAATAAATGTTTTATAATTAATTCTCGTGTAGAAAATACCTTCATTTACATACACATGCATGTCATATAGATAGACATAGGTAACTATGCACATACCTAGGATTTTAGCATTCTATATATAGTTCCAGTCCATCCCGGTGTTAACTACACACTATGTGTGTTTAATTATTTAGAAAGCATTTGTGAGGGAGTATTGCCACTGATTCACTGATCCAACATGAAGGCACGGGCAAATTCAAATAATAATGACTTCTCTTGGAACAACGTTCGGAGAGTAAGAATAGCGAAAAATGTTTTTTTAAGCAAAAAGCTCAACTTTTCGACCTTACATCACTCCTTAGTAACAGGCTGACGTGTAAATAAACTAGAAACAAAAAGCAAGACTTTTTTTTCCTCCTTCAAAAAAAGCTGATGATAGAGCCCAGCAAATGAGATACATATTTAGCAGATAAAATTTAGAATAAAGATAGGTGTAATTAGTGAAAAAGCGGGGGATCGGATTGATTATACGCCTAATTTGCAAGTCTATTGAAAAGTCAATCTCCCACATGATTCTCAAGCGTAGAATACTATTCATTCTTTACCCAGACTCTATAAGTTGCAACTCGATGAGATTCCAACGGGGATGGGGAAAATATAAAAAAACAATTGTTTTTACTTCCCTGCGTTTCGATGGACGAATAAAGGAGAGGGCATAAGGCACAATCATTGTAACTCACCTCATTCATTCGTCAATCAAGATAATTAAAGCAAAGGTGTTTCTCATCCCAAGAGTAACGCTGTAACAATTCTCGAGTCAAAATGCACCATTATCCTCCACTATTATGATGTGTTACTCCCCCTCCAAGGTGACAAAAATCACAGTCAAAGGATCATCCTCACTCACAATGACTCTAATTTGAAAATAATAGACTTCCCAATACATAGCAGAGAACTAAACTACAAGAAACAAATCTCAGGTACCCACAACATTTTTTCCCTTGCCCCCTCTGCTCCTATCAAATCCTATCAAATGATGATATTTTATGTGAATTTATTTAGCCTCGTTCCATGTGAGAAATTTACATGTACATATGAAAAACGTATAATTACACACATCCACTTGGATGAGCTTCTATTTTACGCACGTAAAGATGAAGTGTGAGAAAGTTTGTATAAACGTAAGGTCTTCCGCTCTCCTGAGCTATTTTATCTTTAGCACTCCTCCACATACTTTTGTAAGATGAGTCGCTGAGAAGTGGCATGTGGGATATGATTGTGCGTTTTTTCTTATACAAGAAAATATCTACACGTTATAGTGTATATGTCTCAAGTATTTTCGTGGGTATTTGGTTCGGACTTGTAAGATGAAAAACCGGGGATCTTACGAAACGACTACATACGTTGACGGAGAGAGTGAAACATGGTGAGGGTGGTACATGGCAAGTACACAAGTCCCCAATCCGGTTGTATTCAAGAAAATTCATTGCTTACAACAAGAAGAGAGTACTACTCCTACCTACGCTTAATCTATACCAGATTAGATATAAAAGACTTCCCTGTAAGTATATACTGGAGCAGTTTGCAAATGAGACTCGTCGCAAGCGAATTAGTAAAGCTGGTAGGTAGGCAAGAGAGAGAGAGAGAGAGCGAGAGAGAGAGTTTGTGTGTGTGTGTGATACAGAATGTGATCGTGTACAGTAAAGAAGGAGTGAGACTGAATTTACTCTAACTGGTAGTGGTGGTATAGTAGAATCAACATCATCATCATCAGATTGAAAACCGGCAGTGTTTTTCTGCCACAGTCACAATAGTCACTCTGTAATGTCGTGGTGACAAAATAGAGGAAAATCCCTACAACAAATTTCCCACCTCCCCTTTCATATCTTCGGACTATATTACTATTGTCCTTCGGACTATTATAAAATTATTACTCTTAACTTCTTAGAAGCTACTCTTTGAGATTCTCTCTCTCTCTCACTCCCTATACAATATAAACATATATAGAAAAAAAACCAAGTATCGTCATTCGTAAGCAAAAGAGATAGATACTCGTGAGTACTCATGTTATATAGGAGTCATAGTGAGAGGAGAGCACAGGGAAAGTTCCATCTTCGCCAATATTCAGCCAACCTCCCACAACTTGTTGAATTTCTTCACCGTCTCTCTGACTCCGTACCTGTACCTCGTATTCCCTCCACTCCTGTTGATTCGAACGTTTCATAACCAACGGTTGAAAGTTTTCCTCTCCTCTTGTTCCCGTTGTTGTTGTTGTTGTTGTTGTCGTTGTTGTTGTTGTTTTTATCATTATATTTACTCTTTCTCTCGGGTTCAATAAAAAAAACGGATACTCATTGCTCATCCATGTGTAATAATAATTGTAGAAGTTTTTTTTAAAAAAAAATACAAGTCAGTTTTCATTAAAAAAGTTTATTTTCAACGTTTTATCATCTTTTTGTGTAGGAGATTATATATTCAAATCTATTTTCAAAGGAGAGAGAAGAGCACGTGTGCAAACCGGGAGCTAAAGCTGGGAGTTATGTAAAGGACGAAATAAAGAGAGATAAAGAGAGCGAGAGAAAAATATCAAGTACAAATGAGTGAAGTGAGTTGTGATCTTGGAATTTTCACGGCAAAAGTTTTTATTTTCACTGTTCTTTAATTAAAATATAAATAATATAAAATACAAAATAAAAGGATATATTATATTATCTAAACTTGATAAAAAAAAGTTCAAATACAATTTTCCGTACTTGATTGATAAAGTGAAACTTACTTATATGTGATTTATTTCTGTAATTAATTAATTAATTAATTAATTAAATATGATTTAACTATAAAACCAATGCTTTCCAGTGTCATTTATATTATTATTATTATTATTAATGTTAACGGTGTGGAACGGGAAAAAATTAATGGCGTGATTCCTATTTACAGTAACAGATAATGCTCTCTTTAAAGTTTTTAAAAAATTTGACTTCCCCAGTGCATATGGACATTGGACAGTGATTAATTTGAAATTTTCAACTACAAAAATAATGAAGTGAGGACTACACAGATGTGCCGGCTTTTAAAAAGTTGACTGAAAAGGGAAGTGAAACTGGAAAGTACATTCCGGCACTGAACTATACCGGTGAAAATAATGGTCAAATAATGTTCCAGATTGAAAAAATCCATAGTAAGAACTTCTCAAGATTTCTTTTTGGTCAATTGAGAGATTAGATGCAAATTCCTGGAAAAAAACGACTCTTCTCACTCAAGAATATTTCATTAATTTGTAACATCTGCAAGTAGAATAGTATTTCCTTAAATAGTGTCCTCCTCAAACTCTCAGTGTTTTCATGTAGCGTTTTCCTATATATAACTCTTGTAGTAAATGAATCTAGAGGAGAGGAAGATTTTCAAAACAATCTCTAAATGAATTAGCTTAAGAAGGGAGTGAATGAATGGAATTCTGTGGTTATTGTCACATTCTTCCTCTCTGTAACATTAAAACTCTCCTGGATCTTTATGTAATTTTTAGTCTGAATGCCTGAGTGAGGAAGCTTGTTGTAGTTTTTTGTGAGTGATTGTGTCTGTATTTGTAGAGGAAGGAAAGACAGAGAGAGAGAGACAAAAAAGGAGAGAAAGAAACTAAAGTGAAGTAACTTGGAGTTTTAATTGATAGAAACTATGAAAACTTTGAGGAAGGAGCAGGAGGTACTTTTGAAAGGATGAATGCGCAAGCAAAGCCAGGTAAACTATGTAGAGTAGTAGTCAGGGGTAACAGGCCAATACTAAAGATACACTTGAAAATGGAAAATGTCAAGCAGAGCTAATTACAAGTCATGAAATCATTCAGAGTTTTTTTTGTGTATGTGTCTGTGTGTGAGTGTGCAAGAGTCTTGTTTCAGGCATCGTCAATAAAACACAATTAAACTTTTTCCATACCTTTGTTTCTCATTGCTCTTCTCTCTTTCTCGTTTCTTTTACTTTTACAGTCTCGAGTCATTTACGAATGGCAACATGCTTGTCACCAAATATACCAAGTCGTCCTAACAAAAGGTAAGTTCACTTCTCAAAAACAAAATATGTAGAGTCGTCTATTCTGTTCAAATTCTTTATTTGTCAATGCCCACGATTTACTTGACATTATATATGTATGTATGTGTATTTATATAGCTATAACAATTATATGTGCGAACCTCCACTGACCTCAAACCCTTGACTTATACCACATGCTCGTCATTGTTCCTCAACAATTTCCAACAAATACCCTATGTACCTGACTTTAGTACCAATATATATATTATGTAGATATTTATTATGTAGATATTATTATGTAGATATATCCCTGTAACATTTCACTATATGGAGAAAAATTCCCTCCGAATCGTTGCCATGGTACGCTTCACATTCTGTGTACATTTATATACAATCAAAGGGTTTTTATACATTTCCCTCCTTCAGTTTTTTCTATGTTTATGTATATATTTACATATGTGTATCTGTAGATCTGTAATTTTTTGAAAACCAACCATCCGATTTTTCTTGGTATGTTGATTACAATTGAAAGAAAAATTCTCAATATTGTAGTTATGCCGATCAGAGATTATACGGTTAAATGAAAATACCATGGGTACAATGAATACTTGATGAAAGATAGTTCAACTTTCCTTTTGTCTAACAATATAAAACATTAGCAGGTTCAGTGAGTGCAATCTCTGTTTGTGGAGTCTTTACCAAGAATGAGTGACACTCACAAGTGAGCAAATTGTAACAGTTGAAAAAAAACAACTACTCTTTTTGGAATTACATATGTAGGACCAGAGCAATGATAAAAAAATGCCAGAAAACGTCTTCTGACTTTTGAGGAAAGACTTCTCAAAAAGAAAAAAATTCTATGTTTCACAAGAATTTAAATGGAAAGGAATTTTCGGGAGTTCAATAATTGGAAATCATTGTATATGGGCACATTTATAAATACACGTCCTCGTTATGACGTCATAGTTTGTGTAATAGAGATGAATGGAATGGATAAAAATGAGAAAATTTCCTAAGAATGTGTTATTTTATCAGTGGAGTGTGGACTTGATCAGAGAATTTTCCTGATTTACAAAATCCACGTGGATTTCAATTCAGCTGCTTAAAATAGGCATCGACTAAATTTAGGGCCAAAAAATAGCAACCATATTGGGTGGGCGACATAATTCTAAAAATAAAACATGAAGATTCGCAAAACTATTTTAGGACGGCGACGCTGTTCACAGAGTTTATCTTCTTACGTACTTGTAAGATAGATACGTACGTAACCCCCTTGGTTTTAGAAATGGTTTGTGAGTGTGTGTGTCTGTGTATGTGTGTGTGTGTGTGTGTGTGTGTAAAAGTCTATGTTTCTACGTTTCTTTACCTATTTTCCTAAACGATGCATGACTTGTGTGTGTAGAGGAGAGTATAGTAACTAGAGGACTTCTTTTGTTCTACCATTTCTTTTCCAGCCAATGCAGTGGAAGGGTAGTGAAAGAGATTAATATCCACATCCACATTTGCATTTGTATCAAAATCTTGTGAACTTATCAAGTTATTAGCATGCTCGCTCTCCTCTCTTCAAACGTAACATTCCAATTTGTAGGGAGTTTTGTATAAGGTGTGAGGCGTACATGTATCTACTCTTAAATACATATATCCCCCTCTAAGAATTATTTCAATCTTTTCAATCGCTACATAAACATATTTTTTCCTCTCACTTCTACATTATTCAAAGCGTCAAGAGAGAGAGAGAGACTTTATGGTAAAAGCTGAAAATGTCATGTTACAAATTATCATCTCCAGCTCTTAAGCTCCTCTCTTTACCCATATAAAAGCCTTTACAATCTTGAGAATCTTCCTTTTGACAGCTTTCGCCTCTCCTTGCCAACATGAAATGGTAAAGGCTTCATCAAAAATGGCCAATGAATACTACACTACTACTACTACAGTAGACAAATGCTATTACACAGAAATATTGAATAGAATTATTATTATTATCAAGGGTAAAAAATCTAAAAGTGCTCTCCTTATCTCAAACTTGTAATTTCCAACGCACATTCATTTTCCTACGTTGATAATTTAAATTATTCAACTTACAAAGACACGTACGTAGAGTGTAGAGTATCAGTCTAAAATTATTTATCATGTTTCTATATTAAAATTTCTATAAATAAGTCTTCTCCACATTGTTAAAATTCTCAGGAGACACATGAAAGAATTTATATGCAACCAAGATATTTTCGTTTTAGTCGAGAAATGATGAAGCCAAGGCTGAGGAAATAAGAAAAACAAATGTGTAACTGATTAACCAATGTAAGATGAGGTAAAAGGACAATTAATCGCGGGGTTTTATTTTTAGATCACTTCATACATACGTCATTCTCCAAGTAATTAGGTAAAACGTTCACATTCAACCAACCTTAGGAAAAGGTAGACTTGCACACACACACACACACATCCCAAGCCTTATCAGCCTTTAGAATAAATTGACTAGAAAAGTGTGTGTATTAAAACCATGGGAGTATGAGAGTATTTGGAATATGAGATAGTATAGAGACAGAGAGAGACACAGAGAATAAGGCACATATATTATGTAGTCAATATATTTCTCATCAAATTCCTTCCACGAACTTTCTGTTAAAAATAATAAATTAGACAATTGGTCTTGAAGAAAATCAATACCGGCAAAAGAGGTGGGTGAAAGGTAGGTATGAGAAATGGAGAAATGAAATGAAAATACTACTACACATTATTACTCCATAACTTAGTATTACATCGTACAAAGATACTACAGATAAGAGAGATAGTCATGTAGAGAAACCTTGTTTTACGTGACTAACAAGGGGATACATACTTCTCTCTCTCTCTGTTTGCTAGTATGTAATGGAAAGGTGCAACATGGAGAGGTATTTCCCTCCCACGCACACTTCTCTCTCTCTCTGTCTCTGTCTCTCTCCTCTACAAACACTGTATAGTCCACAAAAATTCTCAGTAGCGTAATAAAAACATCATTTCCATATTCATGGAATTCCCTTACTATCATACTCAACATTTCTGAATAATACACTAATATTTAAGTAATTCTCTCTTTACACTGCTCATTGCATATGTGAGTGTGTGTGTCTGTGTGTGTGTAGTGTAACAAGCTTTTCAAAGTAAAGATGATCTTCATCCGAGGTTTATCCCTGATTTAGTTACTTTCCCCCGTTAATTCCAAATAATTGACTCCTGCCACCAATTTGAAGCTTTTCCTGAGGAATTTAAAAATAAAAATCCTGATAAAATCAATTTATTCCTTGGAAATGGATGATCCTTATTTTTAGTTGAAAGTTTCCACTATAGATACAAATGGTAGAGTTAGAAAGAAGAAAAAGAGCTCAGAAAAAACACAAACCACACATACAAACGTACGTCATTTGAATTGAAAATCTTCAACTATAATTTTAACTTTCCACTCAAATATAGATAAGTGTGTTAGTCAAGTTGTGTAGACACAAGTTTTTTTCTATTAGCAAAAGTCATATTCCTTGTATTAGTAAGTCTGACTGAAGTCATCGCCAAATTTTACATAGTTGACTTTTCCCAATATTTTTGTCTTTTTATATAGTACACTATAACAATTTCCAAGTAACTTCCAACAATTTGATGAATTATTACCACAGTAAATTTCTATAGTGAAGTGAATTTTTTTTCAATTCAAATACCCTCGAGTATATTTCCGTCTCGTGAGAAAGTACAATGTCATTTTTGAAGGAAGGAGGAAAATTGGAAAAATTGATGGTAATAGAAAATAATAATAGTCATTATGATTATTGTTGTTACAATGATAATCAAAGGGGACGGAGCTTTGGCTCGGGAAAGTTCCTCATATATTTATACAGAAAAATGTTTATACTATTCGCTAGTGGTTTGAGGCGCAGTGATTTGGCTCTTATAGGGTCAGAGATGGATGTGGTAATACAGAAGCTACTTGTTACTTACTACTACTTCTACTACTACTACTACTGCGTATGTATATCCTAGGTTGAGAAGCAGGCACTCACTGCCTGTTAGATAATGAAGAATAAGTGATCTTTCTATAAAGATGCTTTTTCCTCTCTATCTGTGTGTGAGCATACACACGCTTTGTATAAACTACAACTATGTATCTTGTAATGTATACACGATAAGGAAGCTCTGAGATGCTCTCTGCGAGATACAAAAAGGTAGAGAAAGAGAAGCGTCAAGTTATATTAACTTTTGAGTATAGGCTGTTCTGTATACACGTATATACGTGTGTGTGTGTAAAGGCAGACTTGAGTTGAGGGAAGAGAGTACACGCGAGATGAAGATTATAATATGGGAAGGATGGGAGTCTAGTCAGAGGAGTATGTAGATACATGTGCATGGGAGATGATGTGTAATGATACCTATATCGAGGAAGATAAAGTGGGTAGGAGTTCCTTTTCAATACTTACGACACTGGTTGGGCCTACTTGATCTTCTATATGCGGCGAGCATCGTTGTCTCGGGTTTATTCGTAGAGCTGACGTAACTCGCTCGGCAAACTTCGGCTCTCGTCCATCCTTATAAGGCCAAGTTGACGATACATACAAAAAACAATTGGAGTCGCAAAAAATGTATTTGTGCTTTTTTGTCTATTATTTTTGGGTGGACGTCGCCGTCACCTCATCTCACTCTATCTTCTTCTCTCTCTTTCTCTCTCGCTCCTCAGTCGCACTCTTCATAATATTTCTGTACAAGGTAACAACAGTAACCACACATTAGAGGAATGTGTGTATTTAAACACATTTTGGGAAAGAAACTCATGGAATCTTAGTCGTCTTATCGTTGTTGTTTGTTGGGCATGACAGGTGACAGATGAAGACCCACCTCTCCAACTCTTCTCTTGCTTCTCATCCACTACTCCAGCAGTGTTCTCTGATGTTGGAGTCTCATGAGACTTTAATTGCTCTCGGGTAGAGAGAAAGAGAGAGAGAGAAGAGGATAAGCCCGAAATAATTCCAACTAAATTCAATATTTTCCTATGTGCTGGGTACCTTCCCATATATTGGCAGGAGATCAAGATATTTTTATGAAAATACTTTTATTTCGTTCCGTTTAACCCTCTCTGCATTTCGCTGTAGTCAGTACACTTGTGTCTTGGATTTTAATGGGGGAAAATATCAAAGTGTAGCATTTTTGGGGAATTTGTTTTACTTCACAACAGCTTCCACAATTTATACATTGCAGACGAAAATTCTTTATGGCTTATCTATTGCCTTTGGCATGACACTGTCTTAAAAATAATATTGAAAAATTTCCTCATTCACATGCTAACCAATGCTCATTCATGATGTAATGAAATGTAGGGCATTTGCATAAGTAAACACCACAATGTGTGTACCTTGTTCAGAGATACGTTTATTATCCCATAGTATATATTATTCCTATTACGGGGCAATGACAAAATTCTTCAACTAGCCTCTTTCTTTCCATGCACATGTAAGTTCCTAATGACTAAATAAAATATTTGAGAGCAGTAGAGAGACCGAGTAACGTCGTATCCGGAGCTGTATGGAATAATTGAATAAATCCTGGTTGAGTGTAGAAATTTATTATGGAAATAATAGTTTTAACATTTCCCCGAATTACTTTGCTTCTATTTTATAAAGCTGACTCAGAATATCTGCAGCTGATAACAGTAGGAGAGAGGAAAAAATACTTTGATAGTTTCCATTTTATGCTTTAAGTGAGAAAACTATTTGTACATGCTCAAAGGGAGAAAAGGTTAGAGAAGCGAGAGAGAGAGAGAGAGAGGAAGAAATAGAGAGATGAAGGAATTCGGAAAAAAATCGGTAGGGAAAAAATACCAGCTAAAAGGAGAGTATATGTAAGGTATATATTTTTCCCCTACTAAACTTCTCCCTAATGGCACACGACACTTGACTCAGTCAATGATTGAGAACAAAATGTATATTTTGGAAACCTTGGCAGAGACGCCATCCAATGACTCAGCCGGCAATCGATACATTCGCACTTACTTGCTCGTTTATAAACCAAGCCACGATGACAAGTTCACTTGTTCAGGTCTCTGCTTTCCCATAACTCAAGTGGGTATTGAAAATTTCCGGGATATTTAGATACGCAAGCCGTTGCTAGTCACGCACATAATTGCACAAGGCTGCTCGGGAAATCTAACTTTCTCACACACAATTTATATTCTCTACTTACTTTACTTGAGCCAGGAGGAAGCTGAACTCCTGTAGGAATTTTTTTATCCTCTTTAAAATCTCATTTCATTTCCTCTCGTTTGATTTTTATTATGTCAATAAAGGGAGGAAATACAACTTTGTTTACATTTTAGCTATCTCCTAAATTTTGCCAATTTTATAAGAAGAAATCCAAGTGGAATCTCAAATAAATATTATTCGATACAGTTAATGCAAAAACCCTGTGACTTTAAAAGCCAAAAACCATTCATGATTAATCTAATACTTTGTAATACCATTGATTTTCCATAATATCCATTCCACTCCTACTACCAGGATTAGGAGTGCATGCACTCATGTATATGCACAAAACGGTAACATACAAAAGCTAGCAAACATGATGCACGGGAGTGATAGTGAAAGTTTCTGGAGTCCACTCCTCCCAGTAGCAATATATTAGTGAATGGAGTTGAATGCAATACGGTGAGCTGACGTGTTCGGAGCATCATTGACCAGCGCTCGTAGAGACATATTTCAGAGAAATGCCCGTCAAAGGAAGAGTATTTACGGGGATGATGATATTGTGACGGTGAGGAGCAGCCATAGTGGGAGTATAGATATGAGTTATTATTATAATCCGAAAATACTCGACTTCCCATTCAATAATGTTTAGAGAAGAAGGGCATTTTTACGAATACTATTGAAGGGATTAGAAACTCCAGAGTTACATTTGTATTCCTGAGAAAGGTGGATGCTATACAGAGAGCTTTTGAATTGTTAATACTTCAGCCTTGGTTGTTAGAGGTAGAGAAACCTAAGGAAGGTGCGTGCATGATCTTACCTAATAGAAATAGAGCCGTACCCGGGATCGAACGCATCGACCTAAGTAGCTCCTGCGGGAGCACATGGTTGCCCTTGTAAACGTCATCCTTTCGAATAGTTGCTGGCGTCATAACCCCTCTGTTCCTGGGGAAAGGGTGGCTGGAGCGACAAGGTGAATCCATTCATAAATTTATCTACGAGCGGCTCGGCCTGACTCATTCAGTTGGAAGGCAGGCGTGAGTGAGATCTGTTCTGCATCGAAGCGCTCTTCCTACAAGATCCATCTCATTCCTGCTTGCAATCTTACACACACATACAAAAACTCATACAGTTTTACGCTACAAACCTACACGTTCTACGAGTTTACAACTCATAATATCAACATACGATTACTACACGGTGCTCCATAACTGTCACAGCATTCTTGTCATTTCCTTATTGACAATATATAGAATTAATAATATTGGAAGGAAAAAAAGTTGAGCCGGGAAAAGAGAGAGAGAGAGAAAAAAGAGAGTGTTAGGAAAATAAACCGGCAAGTACTTACACAGTATATAGCGACAGATCCTACAGATATTTTGTTCAAGTACAAATACACTTGACATCCGAAATTATTAAGAGAGTGGAGGGTGCCAATGTACGAGAAAGAAAATAAACACAAGTATTTCGGTACAGTTCTCAAGTCCATATAGTAAGATTAAATTAATGCACTCAGAGAAAAACACAACCACTACAATCTTCTTCATAACTACAATATTGACTGAATTTGTTTACAATTTTTAACATTCCAATAAACCAAAAATTACCAAAAGAGAGAAAAAGTTGGCAGAAAGTTGGGTACATAATTTTAAGGGTTTCTGCCAGAGCCCAAAAATTTTGACCCATTGCAAATTGTGGATAAGTCATTGCTGTCAGGAGGTTCACCGGTGACTCCGGTTGAAGTGACCATTTCTCTGTCTTCAGCAGAGTCGGAGTCGTCAACAAGAACCGAAGAGGAGAAGCTGTCCGAAATGAGAATGATCGAAGACCCAGTGTTGACTTTGTGTCACTTCCCCAGCCCGGGATCTAACCCGGACGTTCCCGAGAAAAAGAAACCCCGGGTTTTGCCAACTGTGTCATTGAGTCTTCTTTGCTTTTCACCGCCAATTGCCACCTCCCCACCACTCTCCCCCCTCAGTTCTAAAAGAATTACAATAAGTCCGCCCAATCTTCCCGCCGAAAGTATCGTCCCTTTCCAAAAACCAGCCATTAAACTTCCACAAGTTGACAAGTTTGAAAAAATTGAAGATAGCTTAAATACCCCAGCAGCTCATACGGGTGCTGAAGGCACTGGATTCTTCAGCTCTTCCCTACCTCTCCTTGACCCGCCACCAATAGGTAAGTCCTTTGACTTTCGGTCTTTATTTTTTTCCAGCACACTCTTTTTTTATGTATAGACTTGACTCTCATGCCGAGGTTATGTAAGAGAATTTAAGATTAAATTTGTACGGTTGATTTGTAAGGCGGTTCAAGCTTATTTACGAACACATGGCTGGGAGAAGGGCGATGTATACATATGAGCTTAGGTGACTAAATTATTGCATTGGTAATTACTTAATGGACGGCGAGAAGAGAAGGGTTTGGAGAAGTGAAGAAGAATGAGCTAATATACAAAGTAGTGTGTTTAGGAAGCATAAAGAAACACAGGGGATGTATTTCTAATCAGACTTGTCAACATGCTCATAATTATGTTGGATAATTGAGGAGTAGTACCATAAAATCAGTGTTACTCATGAATGAATAGAGGCAGAGGAGCTAAAGGAGAAAACACATGTTCAAACCTTCAAGCTCTATTTTCAGATATGCCTCACTCGGAAAATGCGTAGGTGATGCATCAAGAGTTTACTGCTTGCTTGAGACTATAGGCAAAGATACAAGCAGAGTACAAAAGCTGTTCCGAGTGGTAACCAAAGGTTGCCGAGCAGTCGGGCGGAGGAAGCAAGGGCAGAGAATCACTTGCTTTGCCTTCCCCAACAGCTTGTCTTATAATATGAGCTTGGAACAAGAACCTAAGTCATTTTGGTCGAGAGTCATTGCCAGAAAAGATAACTTTTGTTATCATAGATATAGATGTATATTTGTCCACCTGATGATTCAATTCTGCAAATCTTATCACACCTAAAATACCTCAAGTTTATTGGAGGTAGTAGGTACTTACAAATAACTGAAGAATAAGCATGAAATGAATATAACACTATGACTTGAAACTTCTCAATAGGTCCTCATGTAGAAATTTATGTAAACGCACTCTTCTTGTCTTTCTACCACACTATGGCATAGAGGTTTCTTGATGATCTGGTATGATAAAAAAAGGCTCTCGCTTTTTTACCTTCGATTTTAAAAGTGACTGTACAGATTGTTTACATCTGAGGCTATAGATTTGTTGTTAGTTGATTGATTATATATACGAGGAGTTAAGAGAGAGTCAACTGGAATAAACACGTGTTAAAATTAAGACAAGGATATCCTTGTAGGAACAAGAGGAGTAATGCAATGTAAACATACGATAGTAAAATCAGAGATTATGTCAGTGTGATTCTAAGCGTGTATGTGTATCTAATGGATTTGCAGGATCGTTAGATTCGGAGCTTGCATTATCGTCCTCTAGCTCTTCCCCAACATCATCACCACCAACCAGTCCAAAAATGTTTCCATCTCATCCTTCTCATCATCAGTCACTCGATGAATCTCAACACTCGCAGCATCAGCAGCAACAACAAAGGCTGCGAGTGACCATGCCATCAATTCAACAACAGGCTTCCTTAAATACTCCCTTACCCCAATCCGGAGGCTCGCCAACCTCTGGAATTAACTGGATATTACCATCTCCGGACAGGAACTTTTATGCCCCACTGTTTGGAATCCTCACTCCTTCAGCACAATCTCAACAACAGATTACATTCTCACCCGAAACTCAAGGAACTGGAAGTAATCAGTTCGGCACACAGTCTGATTTCTCTTTTGACCCTTGCATGTCCTTGTCAGATGATCCCTTCCGCCAGTCACAACCCCAACAGCAGCAACAACAGTCGCAGCAGCAGCAACAACAAAAATATCATCCGTGGGCCACTCCAGAATTCGAACAGAGTAATCAAGATTCATTGATTATTCCGAAACAAGAACCCTTTACGGACTACTGTAGCGGTGGTCCCCCTTCAGTTGAAACATCCAGTTCTGATGCAGCGGCAGCATCAGCCGCGGCTTCTGCTGCAGCCGTTGGTCTTGCAGAGTACAACCCTAGTACCTCCAAAGGACATGAAATACTGTCACAGGTGAGTATCTATGTAAAGCTATGGAATCATATTTGCTAGCATGTGCGTACTCATGGCGACATATGGTAGTCATGACTTAAGCCGAGTATCAGTAGGGATGAGGGCAGAGAGTACAGAAGCTAATGGGCATGAGGTGAGGGCCAAGTCAGCTGAATAAGTGAAAGCATGAATAAGTGCAATTTCATAGCTCATGTTTTCTGCTCGTCTACCTTATTAGGCAAGGCTTTTTTATCCCTCATGGGTCAAGATGCTCTGAGTACGTGGATGAACGACATTAGAATTTTTTTCCTTATGATTTTCGGTAGGCTGGACCGCTGAGATTGGTTCCGGTAAAACCCAGACGTTACCCTAATCGTCCAAGTAAAACTCCTGTTCATGAACGACCGTACGCGTGTCCTGTGGAGGGATGTGACCGTCGATTCAGTAGATCTGATGAGCTAACTCGTCATATTCGTATTCATACTGGGCAGAAGCCGTTCCAATGCCGGATTTGTATGAGGAGTTTCTCCAGGTCGGACCATTTAACAACTCATGTAAGAACGCACACGGGCGAGAAACCTTTTTCATGTGACACTTGTGGACGGAAATTTGCCCGCTCAGATGAGAAAAAGAGACACGCCAAAGTTCACACTAAGTTGAGAACAAGGAGAGAAAATAAATGTATTTCAAGTAGTACCAGTGGTAATCCATCCTCGGTGGCTGCTCCAAGTCCCAGTGCCGGTAGTTCATCCTGTGTAACACCCGTCCATATCATGAGCGGCACCCCACAACCTCAACAGCAACAACAACATTCTTTACAACAACAAACTCAGCGTCTATCACAGTCGTTGCCTCATACGATGACTTCACAGGATTTGCCGATCGTGACTAGCGGATTGTGATACCATGAGGTGGTTGTCACTATTCCATTTTACAAGCTCCAGATCCTAACAGACTAAAAATGGACCCGGAGCAGTATATAATAGTTTTGTAAGTCTGTGAACTCATAATACAAACATGTATCATTCATTCATGTAATTTACACTGTTCCAGTGCTCGTATTATCGTACATACATTATATATTGTATCTCGACCTTAAGCGTTTTGTCCTCACCCTTTTACCCCTCATCCTCTCCCCCCGCCCCCACCCCAGTGAAGTGAGCTTGTCAATGCGTATACATGATATTGAAGACCACAGGGGTACTTTCTCCATCTTTACACGTAAATATTCGCCGTCGTCATCGTCGTCAAATATTGTTCTCGTCGTCGTCTGTTTTATGTCGTGTTCTATATATTATATATAATATTACATACTTACAGAATACCTAATTATATAAACTTTACGCGTGTGTTGTGTGTGCATTTTACTGAACCGCAAATTAACATTGACCACTTTCACCATAAACTTACCTACATACATTATATGATAAGGACAGCAAGAGAGAGAGAGAGAGAGAAGAGCGAAAGATAAAAATCGAGAAAAATATCTCAAACGTGAAAGACAATCACGTGAGCAAGCTTTAATATAAAAACCTGTTTTTTCAACCTGTGAATAATAACCAATCGGAAGATGCTATAACCAAAGCACCTGCCTGAATTGTGTGGTGATAAACTGTACTCACTTTTTATGTATGTATGATCACTACAGTAACCAAAAAATAAATAAAGTCACCACAACATGCAATATTAATCAAATGTATAAGCAGAAATTGTTAAATCCCCATCAGGTCTACCTACCTCCTTACTCTTTTTTTACACCTAAAAGAACAATAAAACCAGGAACAAGAGAGGATTTTTTCATGCAGTGTGTGCCCTCGGAAATGAAATACATACAAACAAATATAGCCACAATGAAAGAAACATGAGTAGCCTTTTTGAGAAGTTACAGCTACTTTACCGCTTTTATTATTACTACCACTTATATACAACACTTAAAATGTAATTTGTAAATCCATCGTTCCGTCTAATTATTTCGTACTTTGCTTTATTATTATATTTAAATTGTGCTACCGCCACTGCAATATTATTATTATTATTATTACTATTATTATTGTAACTACGCATATATAATAGAGTCTAATGCAGTCTTATTTTGCCTCCGATTTAAGGTAATTTATTTATCAAATTTTATTTTGACCAAGACAAACACACACACAGAGAAAAGCAAATGGGAGGAAAAATCTTTTAGAATTTTACAGATGAGTCTTAACATGAAACTATGAAAGGAAAAGGCAAATTTTCTTTATACTAAAAAAAACAATTTGCAAAGACTTGAACATGGTTTAACCATAAAAAGTTTGTTTAATGGTTATCACCCCATAAGTCAATTACAATTAATAAATTCAAAGAAAACAATCTATTCCCAATGGGGAAATTGCTTAATGACGATATCCGCAGCATTGAAACATGTCTCTTTTTCTTCCACATTATACTTTTCTATTTATCTAGATTTATCTCTACCTTATAATATACATACATACATACAGTAAGTACACATTTTACTCTCGCGCGCACATGGTGCGAACTTCATTAAATCACTGACCCCATAATTCGTTACAGTCTCATAAAAATGTACCGTAACTTATGTGACATCGTGCTTGTACACACAATCTACCGTCTTTGACATGTTGTGTGGGCGTTTTGGCACCATCAATTCATCCATTTGCCCACATCTCAGTCACTTATTAGATTTTCATGCATCCTATTACATCATGTTCGCAAAACTCTGACAAACATTACATTACCACATTACTCCTGATTGTAAAGAAACTTACTGCACAGTTTAGAATCAAAAAATATACAAATTCCCCTCAACTTCTCTCCCAAAGCCCATAGCACACTCGCTCGCATATGATACCTATCAGTTATACATTATTCTACTACTATATACACACAAGTACATTAAAGGAAGGAATCAGAGAATCAGGTCCTTGAGCTCACATCATATTACTTACTATATGTGCTATCTTCAAAGTAGTAGTAGTATTATATTCACACATCATATTTTCTCCTATCATATTCTCAACCCTTTAAAATTTACACAAAAAAACAGCAGTCACACGTACCTATAAAAAAAAGCATATACATATATGTACCTACACTAAATGTACTTATTACTATGTCCATTTACGAAGAGAACAAGTTGTTGTAAAGAACTCTGTGAAAAATGGCTGTAAAGGGAGTTCTACTATGTTGGTTCTATACTGATATTACCTTTTAAAAAAAATATTGTTATATTACATACATATACAGGAATATTCTTTCACTACCTAAATATTCGTAGCCAGGAAATAAGTACTGGTCCTTATACACAAATTAAAAAGTAATCGTACTATGTATAAATAATAACTACTTGTATAGTATGTATATATATGGTATGTCATCGTATGCTATTGTTTAAAATGATATGTACCTTGCTCTATGATATAAGGCCACTATATACATGTTCAACTGTTCTTCCTTTAACTACTACAATATATACACATGCATATACATATATGTACGTATTATAAGGGCATAGAGTAAGTGTGTATTGCAGGTATTGCAATATTTTTACCCGAAAAATTATTCATATACATACATTATAGGTTCGGTGCTAACTTACAAGTAATTACAATATTACACACATATATAAATTATTATGTACTTCTTGTGTATACAAGGGGAAAGAATACCATGGTAAATCCTATCCCTTTTGTATCTGCTAAAAGGGAGAAATCTCTATGGTATTATCTCTCTGTGTGCACATTTACTCATTGCACATTATTGACTCACTATACATAAATATACAACCAATCATTATCAGTCTTTTTAACCAGTTAAGTACCTACGTATATAAACATATATACAGTATTCAGATCAATGGTGGACAAAAATCTCCAATTAACTTGTTTAAATTTCTTATAGTAAATCGTATACTACGTTATTTTGGGGGATCTTTTTAAGCATGGAAATTTTTTATGATGAAATTGATGTTTATTTGATTGGAAGGAATTAACAAAAAAAATTTTTTTCATTATCCATCTTTACAGCATACAGACAAATATTATGGGAACTTACAAAGATATACACATATTGCTACTTCTACTACTGCTACTGTACTTGTATTTGTATAAACTATAAAAAAAATGAAAGAGCTCACTTCTTTTTCAGCAACTTGGTTGTAAGTAAAATTAAATATATATTATATTATATTTAAAGAATTTTTATAGTCCAGAAAAAATGTTAATAGTTTTATTATGTAATAAATGAAATTATTCTGTCTATATGCCAATTTCCAAGGGGGTATATTTCTATTGTATCAGCCGTCTCTGCCCGTGTTCTAAAAAAACTCAGGCAATTTTACCTACTTTATTTTAAGATATGTCTACTACTACTACTACTACTTTCGTGTGTAACTCCATTACTATATAGCCACGCGTGTGGCAACGTAATTTCAAACATGCTCAGACTACTACAATTTTTACTGATTTTAGTTATACAACAAATAAAATGTTTGTCGAAGCAAGGGAAATCTTTTGCCATCCCATAATTTCTCTCTGTACTTTCGAATGAAAGCATAATATTAGCTCACATACTACATGTGTAGTTGAGTCATTTAAATGGGCTGTATCAAGTATAGCCGGATTTTCTTATGGCATGATACATATTTGCATAATTAAACCTGCCAAGCATGGAACTCTGCAACTTTCCGGGTCCGGCAATGGATAGGCTATAGAGGAAATATTTTGTTCAACCGATAATCGATACATTAGACTTGCTTCGCAGTCTCATTTGGCCTTCATACCTTTCAGTAGACACTAGACATTGGATACAGCAGTACTAGACTAACGCTAGGGCTGTATAGTACAATTTGGGCATACTTTCCATTGAAACACTTTGAAATATTCTTTCTACAAGGGAAGACTTTTTTTATTCCATTACTCTTCCATACAAGTTACCATTGCATTTTTGTCATTATTATTTGAAGTTAAATGTCCAAATGTTTATTAGAATGAGGCTGGGATTATGAAAGCTAGTAGGGAATCTATACAAAGAGCATCATGTGTGGATAGAAACCATATTTATAAGCTATACTTGACCATTTGAAGAGTTTCGGGACGTGAAACTGGTTTATTTGATGAGCGGGAGAGGAAGTGAGTCATAACAATTAAGATAAAATATTACTAGACTGTAAATATTTCCAAAGAGCAGTTTCATCTTGTTACTAAGCACATTAGGGTAAGTTAAAAAATTGTCAGGTCTTTTTGGTTTTTTCATTTGAAAATAATTTGGCAGAGGAATTACGGGAGGAATCTAAATAGTGACAAAGCTAAGCCGCAAAACCCCCACGCGTTGAAATTTCTTTTGAGACACAAGTGCAAGTAATAAGTTGCAATTTGCAATAAAGTAACGAATGAGTTTTAGACATTATATTTACTTTGGCTGACTGATAACGTCAGTGGTAAAAAAAATTTCCCTCGTATAAATTCTATAGCCCAAACAAATTTGAGGAAAGTTACGCTTATGTACTTGCACATGTTGCTAATTTAAGGACTGTAGGAACTTTTTAACCTGTAGCAAAGCCATTAGGTTTATGTGCTGCGGTTAAGGCATAAACTTTTGCCTTTTAACTCTTGAGCTGACTGACTGCGACTGTGAGGGAAGTTAGAGCTACACGTACATATGCAGATGGAGGAGCGTATGTTGAAAAGGCTTTCACCGAGAATCGGCGTATCAAATGAGCATAAAATCTGACAAAATCGCCATGTACTAGAACAAAATGGAGAGGATCCGAGGGGAGTCAGAGTCAGAGAATTAAGACTTGTTTTAAGTAGTGCTGGCTATGTATATGGGATAGGGGATTGTGGTCCAGAGACTTGACATTCGAGGACTTGAATGAGAGGAAGAACATTTATAGGAGCCTATTATTAATTTCTGTTGTGCTTTCGCCTGTCAAGCCGTGTCCACAAACATAAATCTGCTGTGCGCCTAATAACCCTGTGGAGAGATGCTTCTCAGGATAGTGGGATTAGTATAAATCTTAGTTGACTGACAGGGAATGTCGTCGTGTGTGTCGGTGTCATGAAAATGATGCCTTATTGACGGCATGGATTGAAAGCATGCAGACCATTTGGTTGGATATGCATTCATTCAAAATAGTCCACTTGATTTGTCCCCTCTTAAATTATGAGTGAACACATGTATGTATCCACAGGACTTGAATGCCTCAAATCATAACTTATGTAAATTGATGAATTAATCATATTAGCTTAATTACCTCAGGGACTGGCATGATTTTTCCCCGTAATTAAATCAACTTAGCCTAGAAATATCATTAGCAGTAATAATTACCACACTATGCACAACACGTTGAGTCCTTTAATACAAAAGACATCAAACACAGAACCCATTTTCCTCCGGGCGAGAGTTCTTCTAAACTTATATTTACCTATATATGCGTCAAATTTTATCATGACATGAGATGTATCAACACAGTGGACTCAAAAATCTTATTTCATGTACATATAGGCAAGAACCTCCATACCAATACTGTACTATACTGCAGGTGATCACGTCAAGCTCTGCTGGATATTGTAAAGCCCTGAATTTATTTTTCTCCAGCTGGAAAATAGGAACTGTATCAGTAATCCATGTATTACTATTCGCATGAGCTATTTTCGATTAACATTTCCCCAACAAGGTTTCAATACAAATAAAATCGTTCTCTTCGTAGTAAGAATAGCTGAATATATTTATAGCCCGCATCACTTGCACACGTCTGGGTCTCCGCCTGCCTGCATTCCATGAAAGAGTGAATTTTAGGATGCAGTTGTGAATGTCAGGTAGTGAGTGAGAGAGCACTTGGCCTGACTATAAGTAAGAGGTGCCCTGCTCATCTTTTGTAGAGGCAAAGTGATGCTTTTTATGCTTGTCCAATCCGGACGATACTGGAGTCAGGGAGAAGAGGGTGCCCAAAAACCGTGGAACAACCTAATTAAATTCCAGTACTCCTATTGATAAGGCCTTGTATGTAGTTCAATGCGCTGGAAACCCTTATTGGACATAGTATTTATTCCAGGAAAGTCAATTCTTCAAAAACGAAGATACTAAATGATGACTAATTGTAAGCCTGGGGAATTTCTCCTGCTCTGAATTACGGTGAAACTTCGTATTCCCCCTTAATGCCACAATATCAATATTCTCAAGTCAATACTTTTCATACTTGTGATTTTTCTAATAACTTCAAGTGCTTTTTATGTGACCGAAATTCGGGTAAATCAACAAGGCGTTCCGTTCTAAAAGCCAGGATGTGAAACGAATTTTTTTTAAGTTAATGTCACAAAAAAATAATTTAACGGGACAGGATTGTCAGTGAAAGAAGCAACTACAAAATCTACTGGACTGTATGTATGTATGTATTTATTTATTGAAGGTCCTGAGGCTTTCGCCCATGACCCGAAATCTACTGGACTGTACATTTACGTTAACGAATCTAATGACTCCTGCCCGATCAGGCAACGCTGACCATTGAGGCGGAACTTGTCTATCAAGTTTTAAATCCCATCCGGAAGGAAGGAAATATTTGGAGAGCGTGTACTCATGACTTGAATGTAATGATGTGACTTGATGTAATAAATGTGAATGATGAATAACCAATAAAACCGGTAGTTAAATTTTAAAATTTTGAAAATGTTCCGCCTCCACCCAATTATGAACCAGCGTTGTTTGGCTAGACAGTAAATAATTATTAAATTTACTATTAACGGTCTACTGAATGTAGCGGTACCTCATATAAGATATATTTGCTCAAGCTTATTGTTTCCTATGAACTCGGCTTTCGCATTATGATTACTAATACAATGTCTTAGGTACTTACTTATATAAAGGAACACGGAACTACAAAAAACTTCTTCTATACAGCATAACCTTGAATCAGCAACTCAGGATTATAATTTTGGACTAACATATGATGTACATACTATACATCTACATGTATATTTTGATTCGGCTCAACTACATACCTGGCAATAGTTAAATCAACAAGTAACAGGTTCCATAGAGAAAAGATTACATTTAGATATTTGCCAAGTTTCAATATTGATTTGTGAAAGCTATGTTAACACATTAAATTAATTTTAATATCAGAGAAGAGACTTTTCTGATACTGTTATTCATAAATAAATTGAATTGATAGTTAGGAATTATTTTATCGAGCTTTACGTGCAGCGGTGCTTCTGCTATGGTTCAGCACTACTATGTAGTGGTCTCTTACAGTCTGCGATTCTTTAGTGGGTTAGTAGTATGTGAAATATTTTGTATACTCTTATGAATGGGCTTTTTATGCATGTAAATTGATTTTTTTACAATTGAATCCCAAAGGTATTCCAACGTTAAATAATCTTCTGCCCCTCGGCTTTTTAATGTCACACAATCACCAGACACCGTATTAATTTGTAATAAATAATTTTAATGTTAGTATAGCAAGTATTACTTAAATGCACACCATTAAATGGAAAGTCAATTTCGATATTAACAATTATTAAATACAAATATAATGGGATTGCTTACTGTTACTGTACGTATTTGTTAAAATTTAAAACATGTGTACTGGCTTGAGAACAGGTAGAGCGTAACAAGAAAGAATGGTAAATAATAATTATTTTTTTAAGGTTATTAGGAAATCCATTCAGGACAACTTCCTGGTCGGCTTGTGTTGAGCTGAATAACTGTCGAGACATGGGAATTGGGCTCAAATAGAATAATTATTGTCCAGTCGTTACAAGTACTTCTGGGTTGTAAGGTTCTACCTTCATTCTCCTAACCAATCTGGTTAAATTGTTATTGATCGTTGTTGGAACGAATTTAACCAAACTAATAATTCAAGTATTACCTTGCCAATAACAATAATATTCCCTGCAATTGCAATTTTCATGAATTTCACGCCGGTAGTTATATTTCCCATAGTTTCTTAAGTTCAAATCGATCTATATTGTATAAAAAATGTTTCACAAAAGTAACACTTGGTGTGGGTAATATTATTAGACCTGGTACAAAATAGGCTTGACTGAAGATTTGAGGGAGAGATTTAGCTTGATGACAGGAAAAGTTTATCCCTAGTGTTTTATGCTACTACCGAGCGCAATTCTGTTGAAATTATAATTCGCTCCAGGCAATATCACCCTCTCACGAAGGAGTCAAATTCACTGACACCTTAGTTACATATGTCAGTAAAAATCATTCACTGACATCCTCACGCTGGATTGGAAATTTATGTGCCTCCTCAGAAGTCAGAACTATAAACAGTCCTGACATTTTCTCACCGGTTTTTTAACTACGAGCTCTACATATTTCATACTTTGCATCCTTCGTCAAACCCCCTCCCCCCCTTTAGGATTTTAAATCCAACTTAACTTACCATAGCTTACAGATAAAACTCAAGTGTGATATTACCCCTTCAAACAACTGAGAAAGCGGCAAAGTACTGCCTGTGTTGTACTGATTGGCGAATTTAGTGAAATAGCAATCAAATCTATGTTCAAATAGCAAGCGGTGTAATCTTTAAGTACCCGCTGTTTCTTCCATTGTTTATACCAGTACCTACAGGATATGTTAAGACACGTAAAAGTTAGTGCAGTATAACCGTAAAGTATGTTTTAATGACAGTTCAAAGCTTGCAGTGGATGACTGTATGACCCATTAAGCTGGACAGTATAATCGATTATCTTGTTTTTTTTCCTACAGGTTGAGACAGGTGCAAGCTACAGGTACATATATATGTCTATATTTATATACATATATGTATATCATAGCTTTTTATAAGCAATGCCATAATTTTTTAAATCACTCTCAGTAGTCAGTACGTAACCGGTAAAGCTGATCCTGGAGCCAGAATTAACTGCTCAGCTTTACCAGCTAGAACCAGTTGAAATGTACACCACTTTGTTTTAGTGCCAGTTTCTAGAAACCCTTTACCATCATTTTTCTGTATATTTTCCTGTGATTGGATAATATATAGTTTCAAGTGTCAACAATATGTCAAACATGTAAGCTAAAAATGTAAGCTAAACATAATAAATACTTTGCTTAACACAATTAAGCCATGTATGCACATAAAAAATTAAAATATAATTTCATGTACTAAACCACTATACCTGTTAAAACTCGCTAATAATATAATATTATGCCAAATTGTCAAAGCCATGTACAGCTTTAGCTCATTCACCTCAGATATTTTAAAATACCTTGTTAATCTTCTACTGTCATAATAATTAAACTTCGATTTATTTAACTTTTATATACATATACCCTCCAAAATCTTTTTTCCAGTCCTACTTACAAATCTGTATAGTTTCTCAGAAGGCGTCAGTTAATTGCAATTATTGTATAAACTATCTTAATACACTCATACCATAGATTATCCAGACAATAGTGTAATAATTATTATTCTATTTCGGATCTATCCCTAATAATAAAGTAAGCACCCACATCCTACCAACTTCAAAATCATCAAAAATGCTAATATGTAATGGTTATTGAGACTTGAGACAATTAATATCACCTAAACTCTACCTCTTGCCCAGGAAGTTTTGAAAGAAAAGTAACGTACATACCTTAATTACGTATCTGAAAAACACATATATGTGTTTACACAATGTAAACATTTACTTTTTTGGTACCCTAATTTATGCAGGCTTTTTGAAGGTCGATATGGACTCAGCCCAGACAACATTTCTCCAAAACCATCACAATAATATTCTTTTATTACACAAATATCCTTTACATTGGTTCACTATATAAAGTGACTCAAGCTTGTACACATATCTATACCTATGCAACAAGCACATCACCCATAAGGGAAATCCATAAAAGACGGCAATATTGATAAAAAAGCCGAACCCGTGTTTGTACATGCTAACATCACTGTATATAGAATATGCTCACATTTTATGAAATCATATAAATGTTACAACGTTACAAGCATGAACGTTGAGCCTATACTTTTTCGAACTTTGACGGTTTAAACTTGTTGGAATAAATATCAAAGTAGAAATGAATAGTTTTAAGGTGAGTTAATTTGCTTGTCGGTTGAAGAACTTGACACTTGTAGAGTGCTATTTTGAATTGGTTACGGTAACTAATATTGAATGTAAACAAAACTAAACATGTGTTCTATAGCGGTATTTGTAAGAAAGGGAAAAAGGTGTACAAAAAAACTCATTTTATACATTGTATTAAATAACCTGTAGTATAAACGTGATTTAAAAAAAATATGAAAGCTTATATAAGATTATGAGGAATCTTAAAATAATGAGTGTTTCCATACATGTGTTATTATTATTACTGCATCTATTCTTGTGATATGCTGAGCTTTCAGCCGGCATAGGTGAGTACGTACAAAATGAAAATATTCATTGGTTTTTTTTTCTTGACTATATTTCGGTGCCTCCTTTAAGCAGAGGAACCTGCAGCGGGGCAAAACCTGATTTTCTTCTTGCACATTCACATAAGCACATAAGTTTACCCATAAGTATTTCCGTGCTCTGGCACTTGTCCTTTGTAAGTTATATACAACATTGAATAATAATCATTCGGGCTATTTCACATATAGTTTTCATTCCTTCACCCATAATAAGAGAGAGAGAGAGAGAGAGAGGAGAGAGAAAAGGTGTTTTGGTTCGGCAATAATCCTGGCGCTTGGGTCTGGTTTCAAAGTAGTAAATGGATTAAAGGCATATTTTTGAAAATGTAATGATCTTTAAATGGTCAGAGTGAGAGTATGAGCATGTGTCATTGAAATTCAATTGTAATTTGTATTATAAGTATTTTGCAGACAGACACACATATGAGAAAAAAAGGAAGAAGTGTACCCATACACTTTACCTGAGAGGAAGAGCAAGGAGACGATGAGAGAGCACAAGGGAAAATTGTTACATACATGATGAGTTGAGGTACAACAAAAGAGATTATTGTTGCCTGGACAGGACTTTCTGGACATTTCCCATCTTCATGGTATCCATTAATCATTTTCGATGAGTGTAATCTATTGAGATAAAGTCCATGGTTTTAGCCCACTAACTTTGGGTGAATACGGGCCTTTTTTAGACCATACGGTATATTGATTTCGAGAGGTCGGTGATTTCATAAATGCAACAGGGCGTTTTCAAGGGGCTCTACTCTTTTCTCTCTCTCTCTCTCTCTCTTACTCTTACTCTATCTCACTCATAAACTGGTATATACGCCATATAAAACATTGGCCTCCATATAGTTTGTCAGCAGTTGCACTCTGACTGCCTGAACATGACAACGCCTATGGAACTTATATGCAAATAAGGTGACGCAAGCATTCCTCCGGAACATATCAACAGAAACAGCCTTAACTTCACTTTAGAAAATACATCTACACTCATAGAGGCACCCATCGAGAATCGCATCAATTTTTATCTCTTGCCTCGTTTTGCCGGCCTAATACCTACTCCTCGATAAACTATACAAATCTGACAAATACTTATGCAGATGATACAATCCCTTGGCATTGTAAGAAGTAATTGAACGCTCGCTTGCGTTTCCTTCTCTGATGATTCACAGATAGGCCGTAAATACAGTCTTCTTATGAATTACGACATTTACACTCACTTCAGCGACGGGGAAACAAGAGAGACTCGTAAGGATTACAAGTAGTAAAAGTTGACTGTAAAGATTGAGATTGCATGTCGTGTCACATGAAATCCTTATGAGAGTTCTTAAGAGTTCCCTACATTGAATTAGATATTTCACTCTATTTTGGCTAGAACAAAAATGGAAAACAATACATTTTCTCATCACACCATACCGACCGTCGTCCATTCATCCCTATTTCATTCATACCTAGCTTTATTGCCTTTGAAAACGTAGGGATTTTATAACGTGCTTCCAATCCTCAGTCCTCAGGTCCAAGTTGTACTGGTTGAATTGGTGGAAATATGTTGGGTTGATTGAAATTTTCCTCCATATTTATATGTATAGTTCGTATCAATTGGGTGCGTCAGACTTAGACTTTAAGTATATAAGTAAAAAGGTATAATTTTTTTGAGATATAAAAAATCTTCCAGGGATCATACACATATAGAGTGAGTGAGAGAGAGAGAGATCCCTGCTGTGCAAGAAATTGTACATGGTTTCCTGGAGAATGAAGTTAGGGTATAGATTTGGAATCCGAGCATGGAAATAAGTTCATGCTTGGAGTATTTTAATAAAAAATCGTATCGGGAAAAATAACTTATGTACTACCTCCCTATATGGAGTGTGATGACGGAACATAAACATATGTGAATGAGAGGGGGGAATTATGCTAAAATCAAGCGTGTTGTTTTCTTGAATATTTTAGCAGTGCTCAACATGGCATCAAAATTACTTTGCTAAAAATAAAATCCTCAAGCTTCCACATATAGATTGAGGAATCGATCACAGTAATGAATGTATGGGTACTCTCTTGCGTCATGCGAGGGACGGTTGTTATTTATTATGACTTACTTCTGCCTTCTCGATTGCTTTTGTCTCATTGATGCTTGTAGTTTTATTCTCGTTACCGGTCTTTCTCCAATAACAAGCAGCCGTCATAGCTTTGGCTGGTTAGTAGATTGTCGTTGTAGCACTATGAGAGTCTAATAGTGGAGTGAAAGAGACGTGAAAAGCTCACGCGGCAAACAAACATTCTATTAATCTCGAACAAATCACTCTTGCGTGGTCACTCTCCCATTTCATTTCCTACGACGACATAACTAGCTATCTACGTAAAACTCCTAAGTGGTCGTAATCCAATGTATACATATACCACCAATCGTTCTCTAAAGTTTACTTGAGAATCCTCCAAACTGCAAATATCTATGGTTTATTTACAGACACGGAAGAGGAGTGTTCTGATAAAAATGTATTTCTGTACCCTTCAATAAGCTTGTAAGACTAAAGATTTTTTTTTCAAGTATATCATGCTCCATCTTAGAATGCTTAGTAACCGCTTGAGAGCATCCCGAAATAACTCGAGTATAATCCTCAGAATCAATGCATGAGGTGGGTGCAAATAAAATTTAAGGGTACTACCAGCCTTCACCCTATAGAACGCATGGGAAATCTCCGGAGCAGTGATATTTTTCCAAGCTTTTTATATAATAATGATATGTACATACTCATTAAATTTGTATACGTAAACGCAATACGGACGTCACAAGTTATTTTCCGATGCATTATTCGATGAAAGAAAAATAATGTTACGTAAAATTCTATACGCTATCCTCAGCCTCGTTCGCAATCCCAAATATTGTGTATCCAGAAATGATGGAATTTTTGTTTGCCATTTACAAATAATATGTAAGCACACCCATCTATTATATTTTCCCAAATAAACTAAAAATATTTTCCGTCCATTTGCTTGTGCAGACTACACAGTTATGTATACAGAACGAATTTTTAGGGGGTGATATTGACCTTTTCCCAATTCTTATTTTTACCCCAAAATTTATTTTTGTCCGTTTAGAAAATCCTTATTGGGTTTAAAGTAAATTCCCTAGTATATTTGTTCACAAAGCTAGAAATAGACGAGCCGTGGATAATAAAGTAATTATATCATGGGAAATACATATAGTATATGGCTAATGATAGCAATCAAGCTTATTTACCCAACTTTCAATCGCAGATGATGGATGTCGTCATGGATGAAATGAGACTCTATTAATAACGACAGAATTCATGGAATAATGGTGTATAGTATTGGTTGGTTGGTAGAAATAGAGTATAAGAAATTTTTAAGGATTCATTCATACTTTCGGCACTGAGTGAGACAGAGAAAAGATCAAGCGTGGAGTTTTGGTAGCATGAGTAATCTATTATGGACGAGGAGTTGTACGTCTTTAGCCCTCTATACATACTTACACATAAATGTTGTCGAGAAGCTTTACGATCTTTGTATGCATAATTCTTGGGTACAATGCTGTGGAAATTGAAGCACTCGGCTCTCTCTTCTCTCTCTCTCTCTCTCAGCAGAGCATCCTTCGTGAAGAGTATAGGAATAAGGAGAGACGAGAGAGAGAGAGACCTCAGCCCATTTATTTTGATGATGTTGGACTAAATTTTAGGTATGTAAATGCATCTCCATTGAAGCATTCGATTCTTCAATACTCCGTAGTACTAGTACTGATTAAACTCCTTTATAAAGGTAGCATTGCACGTGCGTACAACTTATCAGAACAAACTGAGTGAAGCGAGAGTAAAAACATAGGAAGTTGACGCTTCTAGTTATAAACTATATCTCTCCAAAGAGTAATAACAAAAAAATCCTAAGTGAGAGAGAGAGAGAGAAGGAGAGAGAGAGCATTATAAGGATGCACACTTGAAAGCATTGCTTTAATCTATGTATGCATATTTGACCAGGTTTTTTTTTCAACATTCGCTCTGGGGATTACGTCAGGTGAGTTAAGAGAGATAAAAAACATGTTCACATCTGTTGATGATTTCTGCATATTTCGCACTAATTTATCCCCGTCCTCCTGAATATTAGCGCACAATCAATCTCCCCATGAATTCAATGACCAGTTGAGCTTAAGACAGGAATTAATTTTTAATCACAAGCGATTAATACGGGGATCTCCTCCCATTTCAATTACCTCCACGTGCAATTTCTTACCTTGGCACGTTTCTCTCTCAGAACCGTATTTCAGCTCAGCATTTCCAAATACGCTCTTTCCTTCCATTTGTCTGAGCCATCCGAGCACTCCACATAGAACGTACATATACACACACTGAGAAGACGCCGTCGTCTATGCTCTAATGCAAAGCAAGATACTTTTTTTTACTCGAGTTACCTTTATTAAGTATACATGTACGTTGGGTGTACTGCACAGCTGACACAACTTACTTGAAATACTCACATCATTTGAGAAGTTGAGAGCATGAGACTAACTGCATGTGCATGCTTACACGACAAATGAACTAAATGAAGCTCATCCTTTCTTTCATACTTGGACCAACTGCTTAATAAATGCTCAAGTTGATGAGAAGAACAGGCAGGGCTAGAACATTCAAAGAATTCACCCTTTTTCATACCTCCTTAACTTCCTTCACTTATATATACTTGGGTCAAAGGCTGAAAATCAAAACCAGAAACGGAGTTTACATGCGTTGAAATTGGATGCAGGAAAAGCAGAGTTAAAATGATATGAGGGTCAAGACATGTGTGTGTGTGTGTGTGTGTACATTCCTCCTCTGAGAGTCTATACATTGAGATATTTGATTGTGTATGCTATTACATGGAGGAGGAGATATTTTCCAAAAGGAATCCATATAGAAGTATATGGCTTTATGTGTGCGAGCAGGTAAAGTTTTTAAACCGTTTTTCCTACGAATGCGAGCAATTTGGCGCAGTCAACGTTCCATCCGCCTACGCACCCAACAGAGACATGGTTCAAACTCAAATACAAATGTTACACATGCACACACATGTACACATACATACACACACACGCTTACAACTTTCTCCATATTTATTTCCTATGATGAAAAAAAAGAAGACTTTCTGCTCTCTTGACTTGTATCACGAAGGAAGAATTGAATATGACGCCGTGAATTGGTACATGTACGCAGAAACTTCAGTGTTTGTTTGGTTATGGGAATGTGTGTGTGTGAGAGAGAGAGAGAGAGAGAGAGAGAGAGTATGGGATATGACAATTTAAAAGCTAACAAAAGTTTCAACTAACAGCATTTTCTTTATCGCGTGTGGGCGAGAGCAATGCAAGAAGGTAAAAAGGAGTTCTCCACAAACAAATTACTCTATAGACCATTATTATATATATTATATTACAGACTGCATAACTTTTAATACTACTTTCCTCATCTAGTTTTCCCTCGTGAATTCCTACAAGGGCCCTTGTTAGAACAATTACAAGTACTTACTATTATGCAAATAAGGACCGTAAGTGACACTTCACTCCCCTAGTGTCCTTTCCTTTGACATTTTTATTTCTTATCATACACTATATAAGATCAAGTCAAATTGAATAAATTCATTTCCTATTCAGCTCCTTTTTTTATTATCAACAAATAATGTTGTTATTATTTCTGCACTAGACTCCAAATCACAAAAGACTATTTTTGTTTGTTTCAAATCGCACCTTGTGTTTTTATTTTCTCTCTATTCTCATACATATTTTCATTTGGAGTGAAAAAAAGAGCCTTTCTAGGATAGAGTTAGAGTCATCCTACCTAAAAAAAACAGGAGGTTGAATATTAAACACTGCGTGGAAATAAAAGTGTCTTGAGACAAACAAGACAGTCTGAAATACTGGGATATCTTTGAATTGCGAAATTTGACGTGCACTGTACAAGGGAAAAGTATGTATAATGTATATATGTAAGAATATAATAAAAAGGGGACGACGTCAAAGATTATTTATAGAGCCATAACCCAACTCATCACGCATACTGCATACTTTTCTAACCTGACATCCTTATCAGTATTGAGTAACTGAAGGAAACATTAATTTCCAAGAGTTGCTATAAATCCTATCCCATAGGTATTGTTGTGTCTTGCAGTGGCTACTCAACCATCATTTCTGGGTGGTTTTAAATGACAAATACTGATTGATTGTTTAATCATAACTTACCAATTAACCCACTCATAATTATAGGATGTTGAAAGTAGACCGCAAAATTTTACTTATGAATTTTAATTGAAGAATTTTTCAAATTCTCATCAGCCTCAAAGAATTACCAGTCATATATTTCCCCCACTACACCTTATATGTCACTTGCTCAGGATTCCTCTCATTTCCAAAGGACTCCAAACAAATACAGAAAAAATGCAACGTTTCCCCAATTCCACTCGTGCCAACATATGGAATTTTTAAATGGTACATACATACATAACGATAGTGCTGTATCCGTCTGGTCTTTCCCACTGCACTGGAAAGTGTAGTGTATGGGCATAGGTAGAAAAACACAACCACGATGTTTACATGTGTCGAAAATCCATACACAACAACAACAGCTCTATTTCTCTCTCCCTCTATTTATTTATGTTTGTGTTTTGGTTTCCCTTGATGCAAATTTCCACATTCCATCTGTTTGGTTACTCGAGATCTATTTAGCCTGCATTAATGAAAGTGCATATGGGACCCTTGATAATTCTTTTACTTTACTCTCTGCTAGCATTTCCCCATGATTTAAGGCTAACAATTAGTACACTATTCATAGACCATCATCATGCTATAAATACTGCACAAGTTTATGCACCTAAAACAATGGAGTGAGCTTCCAACAAAAGAATGAAACTGAATTGTTTCCTTTTACTCCTGCCCATATATTGATAAAGTTACTCCAGAGAATGTGTAGTAATTCCTTGTAACCACAATCATGCACTTAGAGTAAACAAGACTTTTGAAATCAAAAATGAATTATCAACTGTAGCAAATAAAAGGATGCATGTAAACTGTAATTACAATGGGAAAAGTCACAAATTTCTATTGTCTGATATTTTGTACTTGTTTCTTGTAGTAGGTAATTATTTTCAAGTAGGACGATGGACCATGATATCATTATGGGACCAGTATTAATGTATCCGTATATGGCAATTAAGTAAGTGAATTAGCTCCATCAAATCTCACACCTGGATGAGAGACCTTTCCCTCAACTTTTAAGGTACAATTCCCAATATAATGACTTAATGATTTTTGTAGCCTTCACAAACTGCATTGCATTGGCAATGCCACAAGACCCCACTATAGACTGCATTAAGATTGTAATATCAACATGATTGAATTTCAACTTCATTTGTCCTCAGTCAAGTGATGGATGCATGAAGAGATTGAGCTGACAAGCTTTTACTAAACATGGTCGTAGGAATTACTACTTATGTCTCCCTTCCTTTATCTAGTACAGCCTTGTCCACTTATTTACTTTAAACCTATTAGTTATTCCCAGATTAGCACATTTCCCAGTCTTTAAAAAGTACAGGTACATGGATTTAGAAATGACTAAAATTAAACCCGACTTCTCAGAATTAAAAAAAACATTTTATAAATCCCATACATTTTATGAACAATAAACTGATGGACGTGGAAAGTTAAAACATGGGATGGAATTTAAAAATACATGGGAATTGTAAGGATATTATGAATGCATAAAATGACGCTGTATTTACGGAAATTCAATTTCCTGTAATAGGATGGAAAATAAAAAAAACTAAATTGGTAAATAATTATTGTGGCAATTTACAATAAGGTGATTGAGTGAGCCTCTGTCTGTGAACTAAATATCTCAAATCTAGGCCATAGAAATTCGAGTGTTCGGAGGAGGAAGAGAGTGAGGATGGCACATAATAGTAAAGGATAGTAAAGACAGGGAAAGGTTATCGGAGGTTACGGTGAGTAAAAGTTGAATGAAAATATAGAAGAGATGTACATATATACAAGTATATAATGTAGAGGAATGAGAGAGAGAGAGAGAGAGGAAGGAGAAGAGTAGAGAGAAAAGTTTGGAGCAACAAGAAATCATTTGGTTTATCCATGAAGGCCGAAGGTGCAGTCGGAAGGAAGAAAGAGGAACAGCGGGACTAGGGCACGAGAAGACTGAGAGAAGGGGTAGAGGAAATAATTTTCTCTTGCCGATCGATAACCTACAACCCGGGTATTTGACGTCATGTGAGGACGTGTGACGTGCGGGGGACTAAGATCAGACCGACGTCACAATGGTCGTGCCGTTAGCCTAGGCTTACAATCGATTTTCTCCACAACACCATTTGAGTCAGGCTGCGTAGTTGCTGTTGCTTCTTCTCTCCCTTTAACACAGCTTCCAGTTTCTACATAATCCCACAACAGCCTTTCATCAGACCATTACAATTTCCTCCCTTCGTACGTAGATACTTGTTTTCACCCAAAGTTCTCCGTATTTTCTTCGCTCATGTCTGACGCGCTGACGTACGGACGGCACAATAAAATCTCAATATACCTCTTACTACTTTACTATATTTTCCAACTCAATATCACTTTCAAATCCCATTCAGCTTTTTCTCTCTCTCCAACTCCCCTTCCTACTTTACTATTTATACTAGCAGAGGGGGGCTACTTTAAATCCTGTTTACTATCATTTCCCTACGTAATATATGAACGTGAACACGGAATCTCCAACTCCGTCTCCCTTGTAATTACTTTACAACAACAACAATTTTCTCATAAATAACTTGTCTGATCCGACAACAATATTTATTCATTTATTATTCTACCTTTTCTCATACATTCACACACACTTTTAATGTCACACCGAGTAATAATTATTATAAACTAACATTGAAATTTATAATGGAATTTTTAGTACTCGATATTAACGAAACAATTAATTTCTTTTTTTAAATATAATACTGATTATCATAGCTGTAATTATTATTATTATTATTATTGTTTTTGTTGAAAAAAATCAACCAGGAACTTCTCTGTTTATATGTAGCTGGAATTTAGAGTATTTTGCTCATGATCTTCATAAAAATAACACAACATGGTAGAATATATTCACTCAGATGGAATTTATTCATCCGGAATAGGAGAAGCTAGTGAGAAGTTTTCAATTAATTTCTCTACCGCAATCTACTCGTATATCAACGTATTATTCTTCTCCTCCATTTGAGTGAGCTGAGGGAGGGAATAGGGAACATGCCAATAAGTGTAGTATTGTCAAGAAGAGAGTATGTATGAAAATACAAAGTACTTTAATATAACAGATGTACAAGTATAGCTCTCTGTATATTATCCAAGTTCTAACGGCCATTTCCTTGAAAAAAGATATGAGCATCATTAAATGTGGAAGAAAATACAGAGAGGAGATTTGTAGGGAGCAAGTGTGGTAAATTAGATTGGGAAAAGACCATTCCCAGATGTTAGTTGGATTGCATCATGGTCGGAGTAGTTTATGAAGTGTGGCATCAACTTGATTAAGCATTTATTGGTAAAATGAGAAGGTACACAGACACACACCGAAGATACCCCCAAACACATAAGTAAGGAAACACAAGCTCTCTTCCTGTCACTGCCACTCTCCCTTGAATTTACTACACCGTGTTTTTCAAACCAAGGAACCACCAAATGGTCATGTATAACCCACGTGAGTACTTGTTCTTATACGGTCCCGAATAACTTGACTTTAGAACATGCGTAATAATCACACACACACTTAAACGACTGGAGGAGCAAATACACAGGAGCAATTTCTCTTAAAATGAGCATAACTATACAATACTATAACGTCGAGGTGCTTTTGGATTAAGTCAAAACCAGGGTAACGCGCTTCACATAGTTGAGTGTTGTCGGGGTAGTTCCAAGACACTTTACTCAATTTCAGTTTAAAAGGGAATTTATGATTCCGAGAAAGTATGCCTTTGTAAGAATATTTGTTAATAATGTGAATAATTTAAAATTTTCTATGACGACATATGACATCATGGTAAAATATTGTGAGAATGAGTGTTTTTTCAGTGGGAGTATATAATTTCTAATTGGATCCATGTGAGTGAATGGTACACAGGAAATTTAATACCTTTCCAATAATAAAGGATCCAACGTCAGCTGCGACACTCTTCCTCAAATATCATGTGCCCTGTAGTGGAGCAAAGCATAGGACTATACTATAAAGCAGAGTAATTATGCAACAGTTTACTCCCACGCTCAGACATGCCTAGCGGGCTATACTTACTCTCGGTTAAGGTTGCGGAGATGCCTAATTATTGATTCCTAAATTAATTAATAACAAGTTGTAGTATCGGAATCCGTTTCCCTTATATAATCTATGGTAGGAGCTCCCAATTGAATTAGTACTTGAACATGAAAAACACATTTTTATGGAGATGATAATGCATTGAAGAAAAATCATTTCATTTCATTGATTAGTGCAGGCGTACATCGTACATTTACCTTTTGCCATTTCTAAATTAATTTCCCACTTATCCCCACCTAAATCTCGGAGAGAAATTGATGAAGATCAATACACACATTCTACAAAATTCCAGACTGGAAAATTATTTTAACGGTAACAGGCTATACTATGAATGGGGATTGAAGTTGATCCCTTTGAATCAAAGCTCGTGGGATTAAATAAAGGTTAGAAAGCAATCCCTATGTAAATTATCCGGTAAATAAAGAGATTTGGGAAAGGAAAATAAAAAATCTCTCAGAGACTTCAAACTTTATTTTTTTTCTCGAGTATGAAATACCAGCTGATGACATTTATATAAGGACGCCATCCACGACCAATTTCAGTGTCATCCTCCCCCAAATTTAAGCTGTGATAATGTACTATAGGTAAAGTGATGCAAGAAACTCTATGTAGTACCCATAGGGATGTTAAGGAACAACGTGGGTACACACCGAGTAAACACACGCTGGATTCACATTTCATTCACATTGCATTCACTCTGCAGATGAATGAAATCGTTAGCGAATACAGCCTCATTCACCGAGTGAGCACTACCATGCACGCACCGTCAATGAAGACGCTGAGTGTGCAAAGGAGCCAGAGAGAAAGAAAGTATGACAAAAGTACTAAATCCTTTGATAGTGTAAACTAAAGCATCAAACACCTACACAAGGGATTCCATGATGAACATTGCAATTAATTTCACCAAACCAACTTTCTATCTGCATAAGAATTTTCTTCCCATCTCCTCCCGCTACAGCTACCACATTACATTATAATTCAATAGATTTTTGTATTTTCAATTTCATTGAGAGCTATGGAATGTTCTGGATTTTTACCCTAAAATCCTTGGCCTGGAAGAAATTGAATAAAAATTCCGTTACATATTTGGAAACCACCCACGGGCGAATACACGGACAAGTATATAAGAAAATACTTATTGAAAAAATCCGAGGCTTGCAATGAGCAAAATGCTTTTTGTTACTACGAGTAGCAACATACGTAGAAATAAGCGTTACGAGTCTGTCATTGTATTAAACACAATGACTGACGTCGTTGACACAAATCATTTTTCTTTCGTTTATTTCAAATCCAAATACTTACTCCAACGAGGCCTTATGATTCATAGGAATGAAAAGATTTGAGTCTTCTTCTTCTTCACGGTTTTTAAAAAGTCGCTATACGTTCTCTTTAATTTTCATACTTTCATCTCTTCTGTAAGCACATACTTTTGTTTGTCGTAGGTATGCAATGTTTTAGCACTTTTAGAAATAATAATAATAATAATTATTATTATTATTATTGAGAGAAACTCATTAAATAAACAGTGACTTTTTCAATATCATGCTTACATTTTGTCCGGCAACGCCTTCGCTGATTACATCAGGAGTTGTGATTGAAAGATTTTCTATGATTAATATTATAGTAAGTCCTTTTAATTTTTTGGGCTTAACGTTCGCAAAGCTCATAACAAGTATGTCAAGCAGTTGGGAAGTTAGATTGTTTTATGAAGCTTGCTTGTGGTTCCCTGGCTCCAAACTTCCTACGCAAAAGTCTAGTACGATTTTAAAGTTCACATAAGTATATACTTAGATAAAATGCACGATAGGTTTATGTGCAACCTTTAACCTGGCGGTCGAGAAGCATCTGGTAATTGATACTCATGTAACCTTAATAAAGAAGATTAATTTAATAAAATTAACCATCAACTATTGATTTTACACATCATAAAAATTATCTCAAAGTGACGCAACCAAAATATTATTGAGCACAAATGGACAACGTGGTGGATTTCATTTTGATCACATGTGGATTTATTACCAATTAAATTTATATAGTTAAATTACTATTCTTTCATATATGTTCAAGTTAATAGTCAAGTTAACTTTAGGCAAAATGAAAGGACTCGGTGGAATATTTCAACAGTCAATGACAAAAATATACCTTTAGTCTCGGGCACAAAGAAAGATATTTCCTTAGTTATAAAATTACAAAAGCAAATCTGAGAGACAGAAAGAAAGATTTAAATGTGTTTAAGATTATAATAATTCCCTTGTACATTTGAAAAAGGCTTGCTTAATTTTAGTGTAATGTACATAATTATGGGACCACTGCTGAGAAGAATGTTTGCTTGAAAAAAGTGTCAACTCAATTATGCCTATATAACGTCAGACGGGGTTGTTTCTATTGGAGTGAAGGCGAGATACCCGAAGATGATCTTGTTGCAAAATTCAGGACCATTATTGGAAATAAGGCACATACTTTTATGCATTGCATGTGCTCTAATGTTTATAATAAGGAGCAGTCTTGGGTAAGCATACATTACGTTTTTCTTCCTTGGGAGAGAGAGAGAGAGAGAGCTGTTAGTAAATGTTTTGCCGTGATAGGACAAAGTTAGAAAAAAGACGGTATAGGGGAGTTGGCTGAGGCTGAAGCATTGGAGAGATTTTTCCTGACGCCACCTTTTCTTGTTTGATGCTTCTTCTTGTCAGTATTTTTTCTACTTAACGTTTGTGATGTTTTATCGTATTTTTAACTGTTGAAATATATTGCCTTTGTAATTCCTTGAAAGCTGACAAATGATGAATGCTTTCCTGACTCATAAGAATTGCCAGGCTCATAACCTTTGAAACAATTGAATGGTTTTGGGGGTAACAGTAGAAATTATTAACGGATATATATTTTCAAGCAATAATTATTTTTAGCTTCTAACGCACTTAATTATTACATGTGTAATAATGTAGAACATGTTATTGTAACGTTTAGCTCTGTAACTTACAAATTTTTAACTCGAATACTAACAAACCTTATTGCTGTACGTATTACATGTAAAAGTTGTAAAACTGTTGCTTGTCACTCGTTACACTCATGTAGTGTGCTACTCAATCCAAATCAAGAAACACATATAGTTTTGGTACCTATTTATTACATTGTCACCCAATTATATTTATGTACCTTCTACAGAATGGAATAAGTTACAACTTGTGTCGTTTTTACCAAGTAAATTTTTAACAATAATTTCTTAATGAATTTTTTATAATTGCATATGCCACAACGAAAAAAAGTCAATACATGACGCTGTCACATGTTACAATAATTATTATTACTAACCATATATAATGTCATCCAATTTGTATGTAGTTCGGTCTTTAACCATTTTAAAAATTTAAGTAAAAAAAACTATAGCATGAAAGTGTTAATTGCCCTGGCCAAATGTTCATTATTATACATTTTGGTAGAAAATTTCCTTTGCACGGGCCTTGAAATTAGTCACATTTGCAAAATCCAAACTTGTCGAATCAATAGGTTGAATACGCTCCAGTTAAAGTTACTTACTACATTATATCGTTTATAATAGCATAAAATTTGTATACCGTCACATCTTTTGCCACTGCCCCGAGAGCTCTCCCACAAAACAATCATACTTTCAACATTCCACCTGAAGTACCGACGTCATAGCTATTTATGCTTTTACAAGTCCAGCCAAAGCGGATCTGGTCAAAATTTTTGTGATCCATGGTATACCTAATTGAGGAAATTATTTTAAAAACGAAATTTATCCATATTTCCAGATCTGCATATTATTCGTAATACCGATAAGATTAATTCACAAAACTTAATTTGGAATCACTCAATAAGCTCATATGAAGTGTGTAGTGCGTTGTCGTTATTTGCGAGACATATGTGAATTTGCCTGGAAAGCTGCAAGGCGTCTAACAAGCTAACAAATGAATGGATCTTGTAGCTGGAACCCCCAACACTTTGTAACAAGTGTCCACAGAAATGGTTTATTCAATTGAACAAGCAATCGTACACAAATTCAACATACAATATTCATGCTGCAGCTCCCAACAAACAAGGCTTCCAAATTCTTTTTTATGCGGCTCTTTCAGCTCTGACAGCAACTCTATGCACGACCCTTGGTCGCATCACACAAAATATATTTTAATATTTTAGCATCTATTTACATAACTGATGCGAGAGGTTAGAAGTCTGGACCAGAACCGCAATTCATATGTTTTAATTCATCAAGAGGGCTCTTTATGTACATTGTTGCACTAAAAATTTTTTATTTTAAATGTAAAAAAAAGTCATGAAACATTGTGGACAATAAAAGTCTTTGATGAGAGATCTCACAATCTCAGTGAAAATTGCTAGACTTTGAGAAAGCCAATCTAATACTTATCATTTTTGCCAGCCCTAAACACGTCCCCCACAGCACTGCCAAGTCAGAGAAATTCCCTCCTTTGAAATTTACCATGGGAGCAAAATGCAATTTCTTCTTTAACAAGTCTCCTGCTCACGAATAAGATAAATATCCTTAATGTGACAAAACAAAAAGTATTTTATTGAACCCCAAAAGGGAAGGCTCATCTTCTTATGGGCTTTTAAATGGAAGAAAATGATGAAGAAATGATAGAATGTCGTGCTCTTGGTTCCACGTGGTTATGTTTTCCTATGACTCTTTTAATCGATTACTACTTCAAGTTGTACTTTGTGTACGCTCAAAACAGCTTATCTCCTAAATACATGTAATTACAGAGAGTAACTGTTGCGAAAATAGCACTGTGCCTATAGCCATGTAACTGCACAATCTTACGATTATACATAGATGTTGTGGTTTATTTTTGCATTATTAAAACAAAGGAGAAACATTTGCAAGTAATGATCCACCCACTTGTGCTGTAGGAGGCGGTTCTCTAGTGGAGAAAACAATGAATACAGTTACAATAATATCCCTACCCATTATTTTGAAAATGTAATGTGAACAAAAAGAACTATAATGCAATTGGCCCATGACTAACCTAAAATGTAAAAGATTTCATGCATTATTAGCACATTCCTTTAAACCCCATTAGAGACAGAGCAAGATTAATACTGTTGCATATTATATGCGTTCTGTTCTCTGAGAGCACATCATAATATAAAAACTACTCGTTTTCCTCAGCCTTTTCTCGTATTCCTTTTAAATCCATGACATTCATAGAATTACGGTTTATCATATATTCATTTTGAGATTAACCACACGGGACAAGAAAGGGAAAAAATCGACAATGAATTTTGTCTATAGATGACATTCTTCCTTTAAATGTTCCTCAAAGCTACTTTTACGGCTATGTGTGAGTGGCAAATGTAAAGAGTTTCAAGACTCCAAGAAGAAACTTAATGTGCCTTGACTGGTCAGTAAAGGAGATAACGATTGTTGTCAATTGTCACAAATGCGACCAGGCAGTCCGACGATGGCAATGCAATGGCTTTCTAACCTATATGTGCGTAAAATAAGAGTCAAGAATAAATTAAGTAGCCTCATATAGGGTGGTTTGCTAAGGATATTGCAAGCTATGTCATTCTGAATATAATAGCCTCATGGGGTGGTATGGCTACCAAAGCAAGCTTTGCAGTGTTTCCTGGCTACAACTTTCCTTTCATATGGAATAATGCTTCCTCGTAAATAATAACACTTTGAAGGGCTCAAATGCGATTAAAATTTAATACATCTAAAACCAAATCAACTTGTAATGTTTCCCTGTAATACATTTACTATATAAGACATATCATGTATATATGTACTCGCATATTATACAAACTCAATACATTGTATCAGAAAAGTTTCCTTTCATTTAGTACAAACATTTTGGTTACTTGAAACTTGAATTTTATCAAACAATTTTAGACGACGGAAAAAAACTTACAAGCACACGCCATTGTCTCGTTTTGCAAAAACTTTATTTACTAATACTCGAGTCCACAGGGGCTCTTCCCACATTAATAGCAACTATTGGTCTGCGCCTGGAAGAATACATTCGAACAAAAAAATATACACAATAAATGTATTTAAAAAATACCATGCACAACAAATACCTTGTTCATGTATAGGAGAGCAGAAATTTGTAATCCACCTTTCACCAATATTTGTTTTGCTATAAATATTGCTTGAAATAAAGCTAGATTTATATTACTTCTCCAAGATCAAGATTCGCATGATCGCAAAATATTGTTACGTATGTATGTATGTAGTATAATATTACATAAGCACAAGTGCCCATGGCTGCCTCTCATTATACATTTTGCACGTCATACAGAAAATATTATACATTGCGCGTATGTATTTACCAGAACAGCTCACATGTCAACGCACCATAACGTAATCTCGTACCGGGTGTTTTGACACATCCGCTCCCTTTACGAAATCTATACATAATAAAAGGGGGACCATATTTTGTATCGCCTAACAAAATGTTCTTAATTTTGACATTTTATTTTAAGAAACTAATTGTACGTGGACATTATATTGTATGTTTATTGTATGTGTGAATCTTAACTTTTTAATTACAAATATATATTTTTAGATTTGGGGAAAAATATTGTTGTGTAGGGAAGCTATTGCATTGCAATGGGTAGATTTATCGGAGTAGTGGAATTTAACTTCCTATTGCCCACCTGTTAATTTAGATTAAAAGCTTTTGGCTCCAGATGAGCCAAGTAGTGATAAAATAGGAACTTTATTGTTGTAAATTTCATTCAAACGCCCACCCTCGTTTTCCTTGGCCTTTGAGAAAGTAAAAGGAGCTAATATTGTAGGTATTGTATATATATTCTATAATATTTAAAGCGGTTCACCTATGGATTATTTTGCATATATTATTAGGGAATAAAGTAAAAGGCTTCTGGCAAGAGGGTTTTATAAGAAAAAGCTTTTTTAAATAATGTGAAACTCTTTAGTTTTTCTTTACAATCAAGATCGTCTCAACTAAACTCGAGTGCATATAAGGAACTGATGGAAGCGTCATGTATCCTTTTAGGCCATTTTATTCGGTTCACCAAACAGGAATCGAGTTTCCGTAAAATAACAATATAACGTTTCAGAAATGCAGTTTATCATTTGGTTGCGAGCTCATGACAGAGCTAAACCTTGTTGGTTCAATTTGGTTTTAACTTTGGATGTCGTTCACAAGGCTCTGGAGTTATGGAGTCATGAATGGGATTTTTTGTTCCTACAACACCGAGTCTCTAAACTACAGACAACTGACATTGTCTCTTCTAGCTCGAGAGAGAGAGAGAGAGAGAGAGAGAGAGAGAGAACATTTCTGTACATCACATTGAAGGTAGTGTGTAAAGTCACCAAGTGATGTTATCAGAACGTAAAAGAACACATTAGATTACTTGTCCTTCACAAGGTATGTATTTGGACGTAGACACGTTGCAAATCATTTCACAGTAGTACATATTTGAGACGCCTGACCAACAATACAGTTTTTCATTTCCACCGATTTCTCTACTAAGAAAGCTGAACACATCAACCTTCTGCCTTGTACCACCCGTTTTCTTTCTCTAATTAGAGCATTCCTGTAATTATTACATGATATGGGGTCAAATCGAATATAGATGTTCTGTAATTCAAATTTTACGTTGACACCATAAAAGCTTGTGCTTCGATTTAGCCATGGAAAAATATACAGTTAATAGGAAGTAATTGAATTAAAAAGACCTGGAACATAATCCGAATGACATTTCTCATACAAAACTTTGAGTACAATCAGTGAATCACGCGCTCATTGAGATGTAATCTCTCCTGCAATTCCTCTGTCACACCTTGAGCTCCACAGTTTGTGGTAAATATCATCAAAGACAACAACAGCATCCAGCGATCCTCCAGTTAGTCAGGTTCACGTGTCAATTTAAAATGTCTCCAAATTAAAAAAAATATATCCAAGTACATATATTCAGTTCCTTCTATGACTGAGAATTATTGGTTAGCCTGTAGCATCCAGCAATGTGCTTTGTAAAATAATTATGATGATTTACCCGCAATTACAATGCCCAATCTTGCAGTGCATATTTTCTATATTTTATTTCTTACAACTATCGAATATGAAATGGGGAAGTTGGTAAGAAAAAGGAAACGGCTTTGTTAAAAAACCCATGGCGGAACATGAGTAGGAAAAAATAGTGAGATAGACTGAGTGCCATGAGACAAGAATCTTCCGAAAGGGCAATGTAATGTAAGTATCGTAATTTAATTACTTAGTTTATGTAATAAATAAATAAATGTTGTAATAACTTAAGTAGCAATCTAAAAAATGGTTTTATTTCCCCGTCAAACCTTCCTCTCCCAACTACTACTCAGTCAGTCAACTCTGGCAAAAGCTTTAAAAAATTCATTTGATCATGTAGTGGGAGAGTGTAAAGTATAGAAAAACACCGGGAACAAAAGCTTTTACCTGGTACAGAGCGAGTGTGTGGGTGAAAGTAGAAACATACATGCTTGACTGCGTGAGTAAGCACAGAGAGCTTAACATGCACGCTACATCTCACGTGGTAAATCGTATACCCTCAAGAGCTACTACATTGATATTGTTTAGGAACATCAGACGGAATTTGAAAGGACAACATGTTAGTTGGAACAATTTAAAGGTCATGGTGAGGCCGCCAGGGTACTGGACATATTTACTACTTTTTACTATACATGATAAAAAAATAATCATTTTAAAAAACATAGAAAATATAATTTACACGAGTAGTTGTTTAACCCGGCGGCAGTGACTTTTGTTAGCCGGAGATTTGTATACAACGATTGCACACAACAGCCCAGCCTATAGTCCTCTCTCTTATACATATAGGACTTTCTGCTATTCTCCCTCACTTTTACAAGTAAAACACACTACCAAGAACTTAAAGCACATAGGTATACAGAGAAAAGAGAGAATTGTTGCGAGAAAGGTGACTGTGTTGTATAGTGTATGTGTATAGAGAGAGATCGTAGGTATAAAATTACACACGCAGAACGAATGCGCTCTGTGGCCCTCCACATTACGTGATAGTGCTTAAGGAAACTACGTGCAAGCGTATCGTTACTAGACGCAGCCACGCAGCTTTGCTCTCCCATCCTCATTGAGAAATATCGATCGTCCACCGAAGTGCTGCACTCCGCGGCTCCACTCTTCATTCATTCATGCTTTTTGCCATCCTTTACAATGGATACGCCTGGAGTAAGACCACCTGCTCCAACACTATATAGTTGTACTCACAGCAGCAACGTCTCCTAAATATATACATACTACATTCCTCTAGATTCTTTCTTGCAACACCCGGCATCCTTCCCACCAATAAACTACACATAGATATCATCTCAACAATCATCCACACAATGATTCCTACAATTTTCATAATTATGTAATGACAAACAGGAAATTGGAATTGAATTGTCCCCCAACTTCTATGTATTTCGTAAGCTGATTATGTACTTCAAGTGTATTTACTCCGGTCTATCCCAGCTCCTATGATCTCTCTCCAGGCTATACACAACCTATACTCCTACGCTAGGGAGAAAGCGAGAAGATTGCACAACTTTGTTTCTCTTTGGTTCTCGGAAGGGAAAACTGTTTTTTGCGAATCTTATACATACCGCCGCTTCGTTTTTCCTATACTTCTTCCCTTCTTTTGATACTCTAAAGGATTGTTCTCAATGCCCCTTTAATGTAAATACACCTGAGGGGTAAGGTATTGGTATTTTGATTTGATTTAAAATTTCTGGAAAAATGTGGCTTGTATACAAGAATAAGCTATGCAATGCAGAAAAACAGGTTGATGTCAATAATATGGGATAATGAGACAGCAAGGGAGGGAAGACAAACAACATTAAATAAGGAATGAATGCTATGTAAGTACAAAAGGTTTGGATTATGAAAATTTTTATTTCAAAAAATAGGAATACCTGTTAAGAAAAGAAGCTGGTGAAGAATGAGTAACGCGTATGTATGAAGGACATATAACGGGAGAACATATGGAAAGAAATCGATTGTATTGTGTGGTTTATGGGGATAACCAGGAAATCGTAGCGAGGACCATGGAGCTTACGAGTGTGCATTCCCTTCTTGCATTCACGTCAAGCAATCGATAGGATTGTGTCAGTAGAAACTTGTTAGCCCTCTTTCCTCGCCTTTGCTTACTAGAAGCGGGTTTTTAGTTTTAGCAGCCTTGAAAATTGTAGAATATAGGGTATCGCATGGGTATCAAATTGTTATGCTGCTGTCATTACGGGATACAATAATTTCTCCAGTATGATATTTTTTTTGAATTCACACAATTCATGCTTGTTTCAAAATTATGTGTACATTTTAATCATTATCTGTTACGGTGTTACTTAAAGGAAATCTACATTTTATGGGCTGACTCGGGAATAAACCGTTAATAATGTCCTGAATTGAAATAATTAACTTAATTAGACATGGTTATTTCTTGACTAATATATGAATTTGAAATTTTACAATCGCGCTCCATTTTTAGGATGGCGTGAGTCCCCTTATAAAATACCCTTTTCCATGGGTCCATGTCTTTCATCACAATTACTCAAAAACTACTAGTCTGATGTTGTTCAAAATTTTTATGAATGGCTTGCGTGGAACCCCTTTCTTTGAAATAACTGTGCTTTATACATAATATAGTGTAAATATAAATTGTTGTTGTATTCCTTAGAATCATTTTTCTGCGAAAAAATATTTAAAACTTGATACTACCGAGAGTATCCGTGCAAATTTGTATGAACATTCATATTGTACGTATGAGTTCAATTTTTGGACTTAAGTCACAATTTTGCACAAATACAGAAAATAAATGCCACACATAGGAGGAGGGACAAAATTATAGGGAGTTTATTAGTGGGAATCTGTGAGATCGCCTCAACATTATAAACGGATGTATAAGTGGGTACAACGGCTGTAGTTGACGCCGCTCTACGCGACAGCCTTAAATGATCGCGGAGCGATTATTTTTAAATAGTAGAGTAACCTGGGCAAAAATGACCGGCGGGGTAAAATTTGCCATAAATGGGGGAAAAATACCACAGGGAAATATTTGCAAAAAATGGGGGAAAATACCACAGGGAAATATTTGACGGGATCCCTATTTTATCAAATAATTTTCCCCTAAGCTTTGATTAATAATTGACTTCCAATTTGACGATTGGCGTCCTAATTTTAAAAAATTCTTTCAAGCTTTAATAAGCTTTCACTACGGAGGTTTTGCTTAATTGTTACCTTACTATTAGCTTTCCTTTTGAAATTAACTACATTTGGGTAGATTTAATTTTAGATAAGGTCAAAATTTCTACTATGCTCTTCGAACAAGAAGAAATCTCATTTGTAAATAAACTAAGGGTTGGTTTTGCTTCAGTACTTTACTCTTGATATCATGCCTACAAATAATAATCATGACAATGCATACTATCGTCGTCTTTATTTTGATTTTTTAGTTAGGAGATAGAGAGAAATCTTAACCTTGGTCGTGTTTCATCAGATCTTGCTGAGTAAAATAAATGGGTAGGTGCTAGTTCCGCGGACGAGATTTCCGCTGACCTTTAATCCGCGGAGACAATTCCGCGGCGATAATTCCGACATAAAGAAACGATAACTCCGCCGACATTAAATCCGCCGCCAGTTACTCCACCGACAATGATTACGCCGATCTGACCTTAATTCCGCCGACATTAATTCCGCCACCATTCCATAATCAAGAGATAACT
>JAQFXU010000364.1:0-58130 GCA_034693705.1 Spatulosminthurus flaviceps | reverse complement strand
GTACCTACACTTACTGTTGTGTAGTAGTGCTAGAGAAAAAACAACAGCTTTAGCATAGATGAAGAGAGAGAGAGAGAGAGAGAAAAAACAAAGGCGAATTTAGGAAATTAACAAGTATATGAAAGTAAATAATCTCCTTCCTCTTTCTTCAGGAAAAAAAAGTTTTAGCAGCTTGCAAAAATTTTCCAAATGACAACCCAAACTTAAAAATTAGTTCCGGACTGTATTTTTCTTAGTAATTTTGATAATCATTTGGTATTACAAGTTTTTTTGGGAAAACGCGAGGGAAAATGGTTCTGCCACTTTTTGAAGAGCAGTGCCCTTTGGGTTCAAAAATTATAAAGGAGTTTCAACGATCTTCAAACTTTAGAACAAATTAGGATTTTTGCAAATAAATAAAACGAGCAAAATGATTTTAAGGGGAGTCGGATTTTAATAGAAAATTCAGATTTCAGTTGGAAAATAATTTTGCTTCAAGGTGGGGGCAAAAGAGGGAGAAAGTCCTATAAGAAAAAATATAGTTTTAGAAAATGTAAAAATGTGGAGATAAAAAGTTGTATAAATTTGTTTTTGTGTTGTTTAACCAGCAAAAGATGGTAGTAGGTTAGGAAAAGGGATGAACAAAGAAGAGAGGTTTTTTTCTCCACCATAACTGATCTCTCCCTTGAGATCTTCCAATGTCGATGATCATCTGCTGACTGACTTTTTTTTAGACTTGGCATGGAATACTTGATGAAGAGTAGTGGAAGTGGAGCTGAAAGTCAGGGGAGTACTTTACATAAAAAATAATAATCATAAAACCGGTCAGTCGTCCGAAGGATCAGTTTGATCACCACACTTTTCCTTATGATTCTTACGAACACATGCTTATAGGTTCCAGTAAGCAAGTAATGCATTATAAAGTGTCTCAAGTACTCCGCTAACCCCACACCTTTGAGTATACTTGAAAATGCATATGATTAAATATGCAAATATATAAACCTCCACTTTTCCATATACTCGCCATTAGTATTTAATACTCCTGGAGTTAAACCTATATTTTCTCCATTTCAACTTAAATTACGGGAGTATGAGTAGTACTAAAAATGCAAAGTAGTGAGGCTTCATAATCCTTTAAAAAATATCACACGTGGACCTTGTATAGGACGAGAGCATATTCCTCCAAGTTTTTTTTTCTTCCACACTCAACCCCACCAATAGAATCTCTCACCACTCATTTATACGCAATTTGATGGCAAGTGTTACATTTCAAGTACGAAGCTCTTAATTCTGCCATCATTTTCCTTGAAAAAAAAGTTTGAAAAGTTCTTTTTATACGGTCCGGTCTTTCAGTGCTAGCCAATACTCGCCTTTTGATGTCTTTAATAAAATTCCCGAGGTTCTTGAAAAACCCTGGAAATTTTTATACTTTATGCTCTAAATATTAACCTTAAATTTCCTTCTCCTTAATTCGCTCCTTATCCCTTTGTCTTTTATAAATTCCCCATTTCTATTTACAAAGGAACAAAGATGATTGCAGTTTCTTTGGAAAAAAATAAAGCCATTGCTCCGGAAGTTGATAAAATAAATTGATATAACTACTTACTTGACTCCCAGTCATTATATTCAGTACAGTTAGTCAGAGAAGGACATTGTAGAATTATTGCGCGGAAAATTAAATTGTCAAGGAAATATATTTTCGGGCAAACCATCTGTTATTCTTGGAATTATTGTTTACGTACATTAAAGCTCTGGTGTGTTTTTGCTTGAATGATTTTTGCGAGAAAAAATCATTCCCAGGAGCTTTTTACATGTACAAGTTATGCATTGTTTAACAAGCTGAACCAATGTGCCTATGCCTGTATACTATTAGACTATACTATTTGCATTACTATAGGATTTTGTATGAGAGTGATATTATTGTGGTTTGAGTCAAATGGAGTATAAAAGCTGAAGACAAAGGGTTAATATGGAGAAAAAACCTTTGTGACCTCAATTTTGTCTCATTTTTGACCGGCCAACTGTGTAGACAGTCTCCCGTATGTGGGGGTAGAGGTATTTCTATAGTGCTTTATTTCTGGTTGAAAAAAGGGCTATTGCATGTGTAGGATTATATGTGTAGGAAATACGGGCATAATAGGAGCGTTATTGTGTCTCTGTGTATTAAGAAATTGTACAAGCTAAAGCTTTAGCTGTGTAAGCTGTACAAGCTATATGGGCTGGAGGATTTATAGAAAAAGCGTTTATTATATGACCATCATGTTTTACATATACATTTTTGAAATGTAAGACACCCGTAGAAAATATGGATGTATATATACGTACGTGTATGTATGTATAAGGTATAGGGTTGGAGTAGATAAAGGAGTAGACTTTTTCAAGGGATGACACGCAAGTACTTAATCTTGTAAGTGTGCATCTATCTATTGTGAGGCAAAGTTCCCAAGCCTTGCACCTGATGACGTCACATCCGATTTCCGGTCCTTAGGAAAAACTTGAAAGTCGAGGTGCACCGAATTGCTCATCCCGTCCCTCTTGGCAAAATACTCACTCATCATGAGCATCATTAGAGACTTTATCTTCCTTTTTCCTTTTTCCAGTCAGTCGTCCTCTCATTCATTTTCCTATAAACTATCCTATACATATGTAAAGGCTCATGTGGAGGCTTCTACCTTGAATCTTTGTCTTACATTTATACACACACACACACATCTAATATTGAGAGCATGTTCAGTGGCATTGTGAGTCTCAAGGTAATTTTCCATCTTGCTTGAGAATAACGCCCGCCAGACAAGTGTACTTCCTCTCTCACTCCAAACAACAATACAGTGGATTCCCTCCAAATTATCATTGTCTCTTCATAGAGACAATGACCAATTCCATTGACATGTGATCCCAAAATTTTACTATTCACCTGCCTGGCAACTCTCGTATTATTACTGATACAAAATAGAGAGAGCACCACTCTAACGTTTTTTATAAGAAATTTTATTCAACTTTGCAAATCATGGAGATCACGAAAAAAATTACTTCCTTTAATTTTAAATTGTATTTAAAGTTAAGGTACGTAGGAAATATAAATACAAATTGGTCAAAATCGATGGATAATGCAAATTCAATGTAGTCAAGAGAAACATTTAATTTATGAAGCGTGTTTTATTTGCTATTCGCCAAGGGAAGGGAGTTAATTAAATTGGGGCTCACTCTTAAAGTAATAAGTCACGTGGAGATTGTGAGACTTTGGAAATAAATTGATTACTTTGTCATGGTTAATTTATTCTAGTCATAAAATTGAAAAATCCTTAAAGCTCAAAGAAAAGGCGGAGGAAAAAGCTTAAGACGTGCGTGGGAACGACCAGGAGGTTTCCGCTTTCCGTCATAATGTTTTTGCTCTTATTTTTTTCCACTTCATAAAATATATATTTTAGCTCATATTATTTATTACAGAGAATGTACCCCCACTGACACTTCCACCAATAGTTAAACCAATAGCCATTACCTTATGCCTTCAGTCAAGACTTCTTGGGAAGAAAAGGAAATGTTTTTGATTAACCATCTACATAAATATTTTTCCCTCCAATAATTTCTTTCCTATAACAAAAGTGATCCTTCAGATCAGCTCTGGAAGGTATAGAGAAAAACATATCACCGGAAGTAACTTCTAGTTTTTCTCCAACCTTTGCTTCACTCATTTTCTCTACTCGGTTTTAGAAGGTGGGGCCCGTTTTTATGGCAACTTGTACCCACTGAATATCCCATTAAACTCACTTTAATTAATTACACCATTTTGTATACGTGCAAAAAATCCTATGGTGCCAAGCATCTGGAATTTATTTGATTAAATCCAGAGTAATTAAAAACTACTTTTTTCAACCCCTCAACAATTAACACATTATTTTACTAATTTTCGCACCACCTTCAATTATTATTGCGCTAATAAAAATTTGCTTCGACTTAACATAGTATACTCAGTCATCTAAATGAGTCGGGTGCATTTCTTTTCACACTCTGTTCTTCATAGTAACGCTCCGTGGGCACTGGACGTAAGAAATGATGGATAACAAATCCTACCATTCTCGTCCTCTAACCCCCCTTATTACGATAGCCGTGACCACAAAACCAGTGCGGAAAAACCAGATAAGGGTTTCATGGCTATTAGGAAACAAAACGGATCTGAAGGACGTTATAATATGCTCACATTTGGACATGCAACGTAATTGTATGTACATGTTATATGATAGCTAAACACGTACATATGTATTATCAGGGACAGTAAAAATATCTTGGGATTTAGTGCCTGGGCATTTAGAGACATAAAAAATAAAAATTTATCCTAGGCAATTGCACGCCTCATGACAATATGTTTTTCTCACCTGTTGCTCTTCACCCTACTTTTTCCTATAAGGCACGTGTATAATTTGAGAAATGTCAAGCAGACAAACGTTACCCGTTACCCTAGTCAAACAAATTATGCTATGGAAATTTTGTGAAAGCATTTTCCCGCAATTCCCTTCATTTTAAAGACGGAGCTTTAAAATTCTAGGGATATCCTAAAATTGGGAAGAACTCCCCCGAAAATCCTGACACATGGTGAATATGATGAATATGAATAATGGGAAAATACGCAGAGGCCGAAAGCATGTATATAAAGGAAACTATTGGAATTGTTTTTCCCGCTTGTGCCCAATGTTTTTCCTACACGATTCATTAACAAACAAGCTTGTACATCAAAGAGTGGCACAATTCAACACCTTTTTTTGCTTATCCAATGTTTTACTACACATAAAGCTTAAAACCCCATACATCGGAGAATGAAGCAGGTAATGAGAATTCATAGGTTTATGAATAATGACTCGCGTAGAGGCCGAGAGAGAGAGAGAGAGAGGAGAGTTGAGTAGAGTTGAAAAGTGACAGGGATGGGAAGTCATTTTGAGAAAATCCCACAAACACTTAGTTAAAAAGATAATTTGAGCGTGGACAAGTTAAAGTGTGACTTTGTAGACAAGAGGAGTGAGGGCAGACGAGGGGCCGACTTATAATTATTACTACTTACAAATTCTCAGGCGTAAAAATCCGGGCGGACAAAAATCACCCGACTTACCAGCAAGACAAGCCCAGTCCAAACGAATTAATACTCTTTTCTCTCTCCTTCCCATTTTTTCCATAACTCTACTATTTTCCTCGTACCTTTCAAAATTATACCTATATAACTTTGCAATAATTATTACTAATATTTTACACGTCTAAACTTTTCAAGCTATTTCTTTGTAATTTCATATAAGAAAAACTCACGTACAAAAACTCCTCAAACCCTTCCTTTATTTCAAAGGTTATAAGGAACCAAAACTTAATGACACACTCATAGGGAAAATCCCAAAGAAGTCAAGTCCTGCAGTTTAGCACGTACTATATGTACTGATATAGCTTGAGGAATCAAAGTGTAGGGGTAGTCATATCAACTAAGGTACTTCAAGTACAGCACCTTTTCCTCCCTTAGGTATAGCTACTTACTTACGGCAGGCACATAGAGTACCCTCATAATTAACTGACTCCCAGATACAAGGAGTAATACTCAAAGAGTAAAGTTCTGGAAAGACAAGACAAGGCTCTGGATAACTATGGAGTCCAGTCGGATGGAAGTAAATAGACGACGCCGAAAGACAAGAGAAGAGGAAAGGGTTAACTGATTGTGAGTTGGGTCCGAATTGTCATCCTCCACAACACTACTAATTACAATCCTGGTCAGTTTCCTGTCTTGTTCAATTTTCTCCTTTCCTACATAATTATTCTTCCCTTAACAAAGCCTTCATTAGCCTCTTCAATTGGGCCTTTCCTCTCCTACCACCAACAAATAATACATTTTTACCAAAATCCCCTCAAATTTTTCTTACCATTAAATCATGTAATTTTACACTCAAGTATATTTTTCCATTCATTCAATCTCCGTCTTTTATTCCTATTCTCCAGTACGTGTTCTTTATTTACAATCAATTATTCATGTAGGATTCTCCGTTGCACTTAAAATAACCCAAAAAGTTTCCGTGCCTTCATTTTTACACGTTTATCTATTAAACATTTATTTCGTAAATCTATATTGAAATTATTTTTTGAACAGTCCATATTTTCTTCGCATTTGCAATTATTCCAATTTCTATAATTTTTTATATGCATAATGATGGATATTGTTAAGTATATGACTGTGGGGTACCCCAGACTTGAGGGTAATATTGCTCGCGATTGTAAATGCCGACAGAAACGAGAGAAAAACCGCAAGCACCCTAAATTTCCTTTGAGTCAATACGACTATTGTGTATTTCCTTGAAACGATGAGCTCCTCACTCATCATCTTGTCAAATGAGAAGCTTTCATCACTCATTACTAATAACAAATCCTTAACCTACTGAATTACCTGGTAAAATGACTCTGCATTTCCTGGCACATTTTCCTAGAGACCCAATTCTTGGATTAATTTCTATGTACATGCAAGTGGAATATATTTTTCTATGTACATGACTTTCGTGTCAATATGTGTATGTGTACATTGTGTTTCAATTAATATTCAGAGTGAATAATAAATGGGAGCAACGAAGATCCCAGATACATTTGTTATTTGTACACATAGATTTTGTAAAATGAATAAAAAAGGACGGTTTGGAATCCTCCCGTACTCCCTTTAAAATTAGTATAATAAACCAATTGAATGATCAGCAATGGTAATTGTTGGAGTTGAAAATTCAGAGACGAAAGAGAGTGGAATTTTTCAATTTTTTTTCTCCTTCTTCTACAATAATTATTACTATTCTTCTTCTTCTACATAGCTTCTACTGCTGCAGATACAAGTCTCAACGCTCGAGCATACTTTGTTATTACATTTGTGTGGTTTGTAAAAGTTGTTACCGCTGGAACCGATCTTTATCTACAGCCCTAGCTCCCAACTTATCAACAACAGAACTATGTATACGAAGAGGTAATAAAACCAACAATGAACTGTGAATGTCCAACTCCAACCAAACCAGTTATCTACATACATTTAGACTAGCAATTTATACTGGACTGTAATAATAATAATAATTGTCTCTTTGAAACAATGTCTGCTAAAGTGATAAGCTCTCAAGAAAATCCCTATAGCCATTGCCTCCCTTCAAAAAAAATAACCAATGTTTTGAGCCGTGCCAGAGCCAGGCCATTGGAAAAATCTTGATCGTCTCCTTTTTTAACACATATGGCCAATATTTAATAATCTCCAATAACCGACAAATTTCAAATTAAATATACACCTGCTCTCACATGTTATTTTTCATTGGAAAAAAATCTAACTCGTTTGCACGAGTTTCTATGTACACACCTTAAAATATTACAACCATCCCAGAAAAACACACGGTGCTAAAAACATAGTCCATAAAAAATGATCAGTCCATTTTTAACATATAGCAAATTGCATACAATTTTAACATTAAAAACTTGTGCATTTTTATTCGCCCCCATATAGGATTTTCTCTACTATATGGCTCTACCCAGGAAATACATAACTAATGAAGGAAATATTCTTCTTAAATCTCACGTTATCCTCACATTTAATTTCATCAAGATTAGACGTCCACGTAAGTATCTACGATTAAGCACACCCAAGAGGAACTCATTTCTCCAAATATTTCTTCTCCATAGAGTTAAGATCTGGTCGGCTGCGTATTTTTGTGGAAGGTAAACAAAGGTAGAAAACATACGTTGACATATTAGTAATTGTCAGTTTTTTCCCCTCCTTTTCCCCTATGTTTGTGTTTATATAACATATTACTGTAAATTACTTCAAGGCTTTTTATATGACTCTTAACTTTGCCACCTTCCTCAGGTCCAGCCTATATGATTAAAGGAACGAATCCCTCCGCCTCAGAACGAGGGACACGTACTAACACAAATCGGAGACTCACACCAAGAGCTAATGATGTGCTGTAAAGTTCCAGGGCAAATAATGAGACTAGGGCAATCTTAACTCAGTTGAGAGGAGAAGAAGACAGGGGAGTAAATGAAAAGAATTTACTTTGCATTTAATGAGCTTCATGTTCTCCAAAAAAAGCTCAAAACATCAAACTATGAGGGAATTCAAAGCTTATCCAAGTGCACCCTTCCTTATCAATTCCTAACGCTTTAACCCTTTATGTCATTTCCACACACTCTCCATCGGCCAAACCTTGTTCATAGCTGACTTGAACATTCAAGTAACAATGAAATCCTTGGTAAAGCAAGATCAGGGTCATGTTTGTGCTCTGAAAAAATCCAAGAAATGAGAATTATTGGAACCCTCCTCAGTCACACTATGTATAGCTCGTACAATTAAACTGGGACCTTTTTACAATAATTGTCCGAGTAAAAAACGATTTTTATTTGAAAAAAAAGGAAATGTATTTTTTTTTCTTGTTTTTTTTGTAGATATATAGAAATGCGTGAAGTTGAAGGAATGAGCCACCAGCGTTGAAGCTTGTACATTGTAATCGTTGAGCATGGACGTAAATTGTGTAAATGAATGCAGGTTAAGCCGCCGTTGAGAGAGATTAAATCCATCTCGATACTTTTCCTTTCCTTCAAATGAGGATGAGAAGGAACTGTTGAGTAAATAATAATTGTGCCTCCGTATTTAACTCTCTCTAATCTTCACGCATGAATTGGCCACTAAAATTCATATGTACCTATAATTATACAATAATAGAAGATAGGGCTATTGCTATACTTGAGAGCTGAAGGTTTGAAAGATATGTGCGTATACATAAAACCCTATGAATTTCTTATACCTACGTTTTTATATGAACGTGAGGAAGGTGAAGGTGGAGATAAATTTTTATTTTTGTGAAATCAAAGGGAATAAGTTAGGATGAAGGGGGAATTGTAGGACTATGAGAGGAGTAGAATGAGAATAATTATTGGAATATATAGGAAACCGGAGGCCTTCATTTGTCTTGTTACCACGTCAACGTGAGCATTAAAGTTTAAGCAAGTAGTTGTAAATAAATAAATAAATAGCCGAGGAACCTGACGCTTTAGGGGAATTTATCCTCCTGACCTTTTCAAAGGAATTACCTCCGGTTTTTTTAAATGCTTCATAATAAACACGATTTAAGTCAGATTCCACACGGTTTCCCTCTTCTTGTACAGAGAGAGAGAGAAGGGGAAGGATTCCCAAAAAATCCCAATCTCTTCTCTCGTATCATTGACTTCGTAAATATTGAATGTGTGAGGGATTTGAACTTGTTTGATTCTTTATCTTGTCTTTGGATGCTCATTAGGCTAAACGAGTGTGTTATTTATGGGACATTTCCTATAGGGAAATATCTTTAATCATTTCCAATCCAATGATAATCCTGTATAGTAAATCCATTGGCTCAGGACTCTCAATTACACCCTTTACTACTACTACTACTCCCAAAGGATTTAGTGCAAATGATTTCTAACACACGTCCATCTTCTCAAACATCCTCAAACACTAGTCGCCTCTAACTTTTACCTCATAAAAAATCAATGTAACCAAATGTTAACAAATTATTCATGTTTCCCAATACTATTTCCCTTGTTCTTGTTGAGAATTAAAACCTGAACAACTGTTCTTTCAGAAAAACATTTCCAATCATTTTGTTACAACTAGCATTAACACAAAGTGCATTATACAGCCATATTCTTAACGAGAGCTATTCAGGAAATCTAATGGCATTCATTTCTTCCGTGCTATAGACAAGTAAACCACGTAAATTTAATGCACTTCTTATCAATTAGAAAAAAACCCTTTTCCAATTCATTAAAAAAATATTTGGCGTTTTACACCTCCCCCAATGCCTACAGGTTTACTGGGGAAAAAGTTGCAAGCACTCAAACCATTGAAGGTGCAAGGCTTGGCATTTCTCATGAGTCGCAATTAAATTCCACTTTAACCCTTTTTTCCCTTGTACGTTTTATACACGAGATTCGAAAAATATTTTCCTTTAAAAAAGTCAAAGCTGTCAAATTTTTCAAAATTCTTTACTTTGCTATAGAGCTCATGGTTAAAGTAGAACAACTCTTACATTTGAGTCCTGAGATTTCTTACTTTATTTCTTGGCTTTGGAAAAGCAGAGAAAAAAACCAGAACTTCTGAGTAGGTTAGGAGGAAGCCAGAAGAGGTGAAAATCCCTGTGTAAATGTCATTACGAATAAAATATGACCTTGTATATATAGGGTCCGTAAGAAAAGTAAAATATGGAATTCTAAATTACACTTAAAGGAATATAAGAAGAGGTCATATTAATTTTGAAATACACAATCTCGCTCCTTTGTATAGACACTCGTACCAGGACTACTACAAATGTGAAGAGTTATGAGGAAGGAAAGTCTCTCCTCATCTCCTCATTACCAGACATAAGTTCATTCCGCTCATGACTGTCAGATGAGACTGAAGGGCTACATTATTACATTACGATAATAATAATAATAGTACCACTCTAGCTAGTAGTGATGTGTTCCTTCCAGAATACCATATAGGGAATTTTACTATACGTACGATGATGGCAGTTACGCTTTTTTTTAACAATACCCTCCACTTATTACGTTATCCTTATTAGTTGTATATAGGAGCAACCCTAAGGATGTGATATAGCTCAATGGCATCATCACCATCCTAATGTGTATTTAAGAATTGTTAATATTAGTGTAGAGTGTAGTTCGCAGTCCATAAATCTTCCGGTAGTGATGTAGTGGATTTGTAAGAAAGAAGAAAATGTTTGAGAAGGAAAGGAAAAAAACTTTTCCTTTCTCTTCATACAAGATATGCCAAAAGGATAGGGAAGAAGAGGTGTGTTAAAGAGGTGCGTATCTCTCTCTCTATGTCATGTGTGTGTGGATGGAGAATGCTCTGAATATAAAAGTCGGGGGAAATAAAAGGTAAGCTAAGTTATACGATGGACGGCGTAAGTATATAATTGCAAGTTACCAACATAGGCTGGGACTGGCTGGGGTTAATTATCGACAAGTAAATTACACCAGGGATTTTCCCTCTCACTCTCTCTCTTTCTCTCTTGCCATAAGAATATAATTATGTATGGGATCCAGCAAAGCTAATCTTGGTAAGTTACGTGATGCTTTAAAGAAATCCTCTGGATATTTTCTATAGCGAGGAAATATGGGCAAAGAGGAAAATTCGTAGAACAAAAAGGATAATTTAGTAATTGATGTGAAAGAGTCATCAAGGTCTGGACCGGCTCATTATTTTGTCATATTAAAAGCCCATTCTTAGCCTTTATTGACTTACTGATTGTAGCGCAAGTCAAGATGACGTGAAGGAGCTTAGGAGACCCGTCTTTTATTATCCTAAGGAATACATAGGATTTCATACATAGACGGACTCATCATCATTAGATATTTTCCTTCTACACATACTTATACGTTCTCCCATAAATGTAATGCTCGAAAAAATTAAACAGCCATGAATAGATATGCACCCTTGAAAATTTGATGTGGACTGGAGTGGAAAAAAGATTTGGAAGAAATTCCTATATAGCGCTGGAGAGAAGAAGAATTAAAATATTATTGTGCTTAGCTACACTATAGGATTTTGTTCTGAGAAACGCTCTTCTAGGATGGGGCGTAAAAAATGGAAAATGGATTTTCGCACAATATTATATGCAAAAATGCAATAAAGTTTGAACATAGTTTTGAAAAGATAAAATATTTGCTTTGATTGCCGAGAGAATACCACACAAAGTTTCAGAAAGTGTGAGTGACATGTAAAAAAATTAAAGAGTGGTCATAAAACATCAATTACCACTCGGCACGATGGTCATAAATGGAAATAGTAAACATGTAGATTTTTCCCTTGAATTTATACCCAAGTGACGTCTGGTAGCTTTTGAGAGTTTTAGCTGTGACAAAAGCTCCCTGTTTGAGCATTTGCATCCGTGCGGTCCGGCCAATTAATTCTCTTTAACAAAGTCATTGGAAAAGTCAAGGGGCTAAATGATTAGGGATTCTGTGGGCAACCGAGTAATAAAATGTACAAATGTGAGCACTATAAAATGCAAACTATTTTTCCTAGTTTTTCTTGTAACAAATTAATTTATAAACTTTTCTTCTCAAGTTGAAGGAAATGTGGTGGAAATCATCATCTCTATATCATTGGACCTACCCTTTCGCATATTGCACTTACGTGTGAAATGCCTTTTAAGTAAACAAAATGAATTCATATTTTCCAATGAAAAACCTTATAAAAATCAAGCGGAGATTCTCACCGAGGGTCCTTGCCATTTTTCCCTTTGACTTTGTATCATACAAATTATTACACTACATCTGACCAATGCTATTGTAAAGCACGTTGAGGTGTCAACTATGGAAATGTCCTTCAACCGGTCGGAACTTTGTTCACAACCATCGAAATTTCAGCTACCGCTCGTCCAAAAGCTTCGTCCCCCTAAAAGTAAGAATAAGACGAAGAAAAACATAACCTCTCATACCTGGATTGAGCCGAGGAATTACGCATGACGGTAAATGAATGAGTTGGATGGGGAACAAAAGACTAAGAAGCTCCAGAGAAATAGGATTTGAGAATACATGGAGTGCTGAGACTGGTTTCATCTGCATATTTATTACCCTGAACAAATGTTATCTTCATTTAGGAACGAACTTATAATAATTATTACTGCTCCATAGAAGAAATAAGTTTGGGAATTTTTTTCCCATGCTAAGAGTATCCATTTGATTACTTTATTGCCTGGAGACGCTCCAGACGTAAAACACTATAGACTGTGGTGGTAGCATTTCCCTCCAGGTCTTCTCCTTCTCCCGGTTTATTATTAGTGGTCAAAAGTTTGACTTAATTATAGCGGATGTAAATGATGTGTACGGAGATACGATTACTGTGGATCCAGGGAATCACTCATTGATTCTCCAAAGCCTCCAGTATCTTCGTACCTTTATGTAAATTTCAAGCTGATACTTGTGTAGTAATCCTGAGGTTGTTGTCAGCGTGTGTGTTTGCGGCTGAGTTTGTGTGCGACCCACCACTGGACCTGGACCTAAAGTGACTTGTACCATTTGAATTAATTCTTAAACTCCAGTGGCAATGTGCTCTCCTCCATTGAGATAGCGAAAGGTTGAAGAAGTAATGTCAGTAGGGAAGTTAGCATTAAACATGCCTATTTACTCGCATATATAAGCAATGCATCACTTGCACAATCAATTTCAATGTTTTGGCCCCAGCCATTTAACATTATCTTGCTCGTAACTATTTTTTTCACAAGCGAATTTAATTTCCAGTTGTTCCAGTACAGTTGGGGAGAAAATTACTCAAATTATCCTTCTTCCTAAATCCATGGCTGTAGACTGTGCTAAATGCAATTATTATTATTTAAGTAAAATGCACATAGATTTTTTCGTATATGTACATGCCTATAAATATGCCTATACTAATTGTATACATAAGGCTGGATAACATTAACTCTAAGCCTGGAACTGAAATAATGTGTAATGTAATTATTAAATGTGGAAAAGTATCACTTGCGCATTTATGCCCATTCGTAAGAATAAGTACAAACTGAGGGTCTCAGCTTCCTCCCTATGATTTTCTCCACATTTTATTATAAGGAAATTAGTATGCAAATTGTGCACCTAATTGATGGGATTGTCTTGAGAATTTTACCTTACCAAGAGATGGCTTTGAGTTTACCTGTATTTATGCACATGCATACGAAAAGTGCTACTGGTTTCTTTTATTTAAATACAATTATATATTTTTCCCTGTGTATAGTTACACACGAAATAGACCCAATCCACCAATCTCTTTTTTGATATCATTCTTAACAGAACGTAGCCAAGTCCATTTTTACGGATGTACTTGGACTGTGTTTCTCTGTATGGAAATTAAAAGCCACAAGTTGCATTTAAATGATCTTGTTGCTCTGAGCACTTCTTTAATAGTAGTGAAAGACAATAAAACGCTGGAGTGGAGATTACAATAATAGTACACCTATCTATTAGATTGATAAAAGAAAGTAATTTTCAACTGTTCGTTATACACAAACACAATGTAAGGATATACGAAAGTGGGTATTACACGGGGCATCAATTTTTAGATTTGAAAAAAATTATCTTGAGGCTTCTTCCATTTGTCGATTTCCCCTTTACTCCTACTGATACAGCTTGATTATCGAATGACCAGGCGCAAATGTACTTTGGATAAGATTGCCGTTCCCATGCAATGACATGGCCCATATTTGAATATAAAATTCTTACGAATATCAATGAAAGTCTAGCCCAGGCTAATAGTATCAATCTAAAGGAATACTTAGATTCGGCTTATCGTTGATACCGGCCGTAGGACATCAAATGTAAGTGACCTGGAATCAAAGCAATAACACGCAAGGTTGTGATTTGGGGTGAAGCGTTTATTAGAACAAAGACAAGCTTGAAGTGGGAGAGCACTGGGTAGATTCCTAATAAGTTATAAATAAGTTAACAAATTGTAAATGTCATCGGGGATAATCTAACACGAGATTAACACGCTTGAACGCTTGAAAAATTTTATACGCTTAAACAACATCCAAAAGAATAGCATTATCAGGTGGAGCCATTGTGGCGCCATCTTTGCTCCCTCAGAGTTCTTATTTCAGTTTCCACACTCGTTTCTCCTAGATGTCGCTATTTTAAGCTCCCGAATACTTTTTTATTCATTCAAAAGCTTTTAAATGCGACCCTCCCAATTTTTCCACGTCACACGGGACAATCTGCCTTTTGTCCTTATAAAAATGTAAGGTACTTTAGTATAAAATTACTAAAGTACATAAAATACAGTATATTTTCAATATTTGAAATCCAACTTGCCTGGCAAGCAAAATTCGTACTAAAGAAACTTAACTAAATATTAACTTACACTTTTAGCTATATGAGCCGTTGAACGTATATGATCGTGAATAAATATAGGAAACATTTTTCCCCCAGAGAAATTATGACATAAAGGTTTGAAAGTAAAATTTTTTTATGATGTTGCAAAAGGTGAAATAGGGCTAATTTTAAATGAAAGGCAAAAGGGCGGCGAACTTTGGTCAATAAATAAAGTTGTCTTTGACGGTGTAAATGCAAAAAGGCCTCCCATTTCATTTCCCTCTGTTCCAGAAAATTTACACCCGCACCCACCCATTTTACATAGATACACCTCATGTACATGGATTTTTCCTATATAAATACATACACCCAGCAACTCCCCAACTTAATACCTATTTAACTATACTAAAAAGCACAACTTACGAAACAAGTACACTTTTATTGTATTTACAGCACAATAAAATAAAAAATCTTCCAGCCCACACTTTTCAAACTTGAGCAAGGCTCCCAACTCATTCAAATGATGAACATTATTAAGTAATACTTCTGACCCACCTTAACACATACTTATTTGTATGGGATGCTCATAAATATTCTCGTAAATTGCTCCCTAATAATTATTTCATTTACCATTCTCACACAATATCCCCATCTCCGAAGTTCGTTCATCCTCCTCAGTCCTCAACTATAGAATTTTTTCCCCAAATTTTTTTCAAGCCTTTAACCCTCCTCTTTTCCCTTCCTCTACACATCAAAGCCAGTCCCAACAATGGAGGGAAAGAGTTTGCAAAAAAACCCAGATCATGATAGGATCTCTAAGAAGGAGCCAGTGTAATTCAAACGTGATTAAGACTTGTATTTTACGATGGTAGTAGAGACGCACGGTGTTATAACTTATTGTCGTCTCTACTTTTATTTCATTTAATATGTTGTAAATAATATTGGACTTGCTTCACTCCACACTCACATCCTCTCCGCTCTCCCTTGTACACATCTTGTTCATTAAAATCCAGAGAGAAGTCTTTTCAATTTTCTTTGAACATTGTCAGACTATTTTTCCGATCCTCTTTTTTTTACACCTGTCATAATTCTCTTGTAAAGATAAATACAAAAGGGCTCTCTGTAAAGTTACATAAAATCAAAGACTTTTAACGCTCATGGATATTTAGTAGCTATTTGCAATAATGGTCAAAATCTCCCTACCTTTTTTTTCTAATCTAAGCCTCTCTCTACTAAATATTTTACAACAGCGCATGTATATGTCTACATAGGTTACAAGCTATTTCATATAATAGCCAAATCCTCCAATATATGAAATTCATAGGATGAATTTTTCCTTAGACTTCAAAGGGGAAGTTGACGGGTAGAAAAAAGTCATAATTCATGTAAGAATTTTATGACCTGTGTTTTTATTAAACTTGCTCTCTCTCTCCCGAGTTACAGATACTTAAGAATGCGCAAGAATATGAAAATATTAAGTCCTTTTAATTTACTTAAGTTTGACATGAGAAATACCGACAGAGTAAAACTGGACGAGAACAAAGTTGCGGAAAATGTTGGGAGTTTCTTTGCAAATTATATTATTATTCCACTGCTACAAAGTATGAGAAAGTCGTAATTTATTCTATTCACATATATGTACATTTTGTGCATAATTTCATGTACATTTACATAATATGACATAGTTTTTTATGACAAAAGAATGAGAATCTTTGCAAAACTCCCTACAACAGTTTATTTATTGGTGATTCAAGTCTTTTCTCATTTGTTTCCCGTAATTTTTCTCCCCAAATAAAAACTTTTTCTTTACAGGCATTGACGTAGGTACATATTTTGTTTACAATTTTGTACTATGATTTTTTATATGTTTGTAGCAGCTGGAGAGAAAGTTATAATTCCGGTATTAATAACATTATTATTATAATTTGCAAATGACAAAATGTCTCCAGCCGTCTGCTCCACTCAAAATGGACTGGTCATGGAAGTTTTTATGTGCTTGTAATTCCAGTAAAAATCCAATTATTAATTCTTATTTAAGTAAATAATTTGTCTTAAGCTTCCTACCCAAATCATAGATCGAGCTACTGTCAAGTCAACCGTTAATGTAAAGTACTCATGAGCTACAGAAAGTAGTTTAAAAATTAATCTTGCTTCGGCTCACTCTTCTTTCAATTATGTAAAAAGACATGTTGGAGTTGTGGGAGGAGGAGAGAAGTTGAAGCAATAGAAAAAGATTGATGACTTTACGAAAAAATTTCTAACCAATAAATTACATTTTGTTTTTTTTTGCAAACAAAAGTCAAAGTCTCTTGCTACTCCTGCAGTTCTTTTAAGTTATCAAGCTTCTGTTAATAGAGCCCAAAGGTTTGGTCAATTGGCTCACACTCAATGATATCATTTTTGCACTAATTTGCAACAAAAGTGTGTAAATGCATGCTGCGGCAAACTATACAGTTTACATTGATATGAGAATAAATGATTTTTTGCCAAAAAATCCGACAATAAATTCATGTAATGTAAATAATATAGAGCTCCATAGTAATATACAGCTATTGACCTATGTAAGAATTGAAGAGGTGTAGAAAAAAAGCACATAAATATTTAGTCATGTCTGAGTATGACCCAAGACTCGAAGAATGATTAGCAGCTCCTAAAATTTCCTCAACCATATTGAATTATAGCATGAAAGCCAAGGAATTGAGTGTAGTTTTTAGCGTGTGTGTAAAATCCTAGATATTTCTTCTTCTTCAAAGAGCAGTGAATGAGAAGAATGGATTCTGCCCGGAGCCGACTGTCCAATATATCATAAGGCTAATGATCACCTTTCGTGTCTCTCTCTCTCTCATCTACTTCAGAAACCAGGTGAGAATTTTAAAACCAATTAGGCAGTACGGAGCAGCATTTAAAATGTCGCACTCTTTTTGTTCCACCACTCTTTTTCCACATCTTTTTATCTCTCCCAATCAACATTTACTCCAACGGTTTTTTCCTCTCCAACACTTTGCACCATCAAAAAACCTAAAGCTAAAAATCCACTCGTCCCCATGCAATGCATTTATCAACAACAAAAGCCAAAAACATAGCCTTATAATTAGCAATTGTGACGCCGAGTTCAATTGCACATATTTATCAGGAAAGGATTTTGTTTGTCAAAAAGTTTACTCCTATTTATTTGATTTATTCTCTCCGTCACTTGGATAAGAACTGCTTCTTGGGAGTTCAAAGACCCACGTCGTTGAAGTCATTATTTATAAAACTGACACTCTGAGCGTCTATTCCCATTGCAGTAGCATATAGCTACATACATAATGAAAACCCACGGGGAAACATGTAAATATTTTTGACTATTGAAAAGACCTATAATTAAATTTGAATATCCAGCCATTCTTCATTCCTCCTCCATGCAAATGAGGACTCTTACAACAAATTTTATGTACTATTAAATATTGGCACAAGTTCCTGCCAACTTTTTTCAACAATCATGCAAAACCCTATGCTTTTTCCCATATACATTCCTATATAAACATTCATAGGATCGGCGATCCTGTAGATATTAAAAATATGGATTTCATTGGTTCCAGCGGGTGCCTTTAAATTAATTATATATAGGGATTTTATATTAAAGCCCTTTGCAAAAATAATTGGAATTTTAAGCTCTGCTTCAAACTTTTAATTATTAAGGCCAATGGACGTTTCTAGTGACTGCGAGTGCTATAAATCTCTTCAGATCTACTTCCGCAGCAGTAAGTAACCGAGCGGGATTAAAATATTCAATGCATTATAAAAGCAGAGCCTGAAGATAAAGTATAGCGTAATAATGGCGCCACATATGCAAAAACAAGGATTTAAAAATAATGATTATTGTAAAGAGGGATTGTACTAAAAAGGAATTATTATTATTATTTTCCTATGAAGAACTTGAAGCAGCTCTCTTGTATGAGTGTGAGCTGGAGATTAATTTCGACTAACTGATTAAATATAAAGGTCTGTATAGAATTGAAGAAGCTGAGTGACTGAGTGAGTCTTGTCAGTTACACGAAGTACTCCCTAAGAGAGAGAGAGAGAGAGGATAGTTATTAAGGATGATGCTCATCCAGAAAGGAATTATTATTACGCAATTAGTCTAAAGAAAAACCGGACTTGGAGTAGTCTTGTCTGCATTGCAAATTGGGATTTGCACTCCTTCGTACAATTTAGCAAAATGAAAGCAGAATTTGATTCTTATGAAGAGCCTTTAGAACTGACAAGCTTAAAAAGACACTCGTTAAAAAGATCCTTCCAGTTCTTCATTGATACTCGTAGTACGTATAGCAATTTACTCATTTCCAAAACATTCATTATCAATTGCCTAGCAAAATGGCCATAGGCCAATGTAATGTGTAAGCATAGGTTTAAAACTGTACCAAGTAGTTATTTAAAAAAAAGAAGAGTATTTTTATATAGGAAATAAGTTGATGTGTACTCACAATCCCAGCGCGTATAGCTGTGATTAACTAAAAAAATAGGAAAAGAGAAAAATTAAAGTTGGAAACTTGTAAATCTCCTTGAGGATCGTAGGGGCTTCACATTAGCGAGCGATTAAATTGCAAGTACACTTGAGAAAGTATTAGAAATATGTATGTGGGCTTTGCTTGACCTGAGTCATATAATATTGAAGGATACGTTAAATCCAGTTTTTGGGAAGTTGTTTTTTTGTCTATATTACAATTTTTTCCCATTCCTTCTCTTACTTGGGAATGATTTGCATGAAATGAGAGGATTATCCCTTCTTTTACAAGAGCAATTTCCCAATCATTGCAATTTCATCCAATCAAATGTAATTCCTTCGCATTGACATGCTAATGATGGATTTTACATGATTCTTGTCTACCCTCAATTACTTCCCCGTTTGTCTCTCCATCATCTCCTCCACCTCAATTTATCTTTTCCACCAACTCAAAACTCAACCATTGCATTGAGGGAAATTGCAACATTTTACCAGATTATTCAAGATCAAAGAAAAAAACTATAACTTGGATCCCTACATATTATATAATACAATATAAATAAATGTGTAAACAAAATTCGGGGAAACGTTCCTCGAATCAATGCTCAAGTGAACTGTGTCAATTACTGTGGTTCTCCGAGAGGACAAAAGACAAAATAAAGGGAAATAAAATGTAGATGAGCTTCAAATTCCTTCATGTTTCATGTAGGAACAGTCCCTTAGTTATATGAACGTGTGAAGAGAAAAAACGTGACATTCTTGTAAATTTTTAATTCCCTGCTTCTGTACACTGTTTAGCACATTATTAGGACTGTCATTAGTAAGGGGTAATGTTTTTCTCCTCCCAGTGCTTCCAGCCCAATCCGTACAAATACCAGTTATAAACCTCCGCGGATACTAAAACAATAGAATCCAAAGTGTTGTCAAAAGGCAAGTTGTACTAATGTAGAATTTTCTCTCAATCACCCAAACAGTGCAATTAAAGTTTCAAGACCCACCGTTTTTACATCCACCTCTACTTAATGATGTGAATTTCCCCTCTCTTATGAAGTTACATGGAAATTCTCTTACTCATATATCTATTTAAATGTAAATACATAGTTTTACGCATAGCTGGACATAATATAATTGATATGGACCTGCTAACGGAGAAGTCCCAGTAATTTTACAATATGTACCTAAAACTACAGTCCTAACAACAAGGATGTCCGTGCATATTTGAGGAGAAGAAAGTCATAAAACTCACGCTGTAGCAATTTCAGTTGACTTTTTGCACATCAATGGAGAGGCTCTCTGAGAGAGAGAGCAGAGTGAAAAAATGTCCCTTGTACTTGTATTCATAAATAAACTTTAACAATCAGATTAAAATCCGATTTGACAAGATACACTTGATTATGAACTTGCTAAATATCTTTACAAGGAATATGTATATAATGGTTATAGGTTAATTGTGTATATAGAGAAATTGATATATGGGAGAAGTAAACAAGAGTTTGAGAGCTAACCGGTTATAATGTGAGTAGATACAACTACTCCTCATTCCATGCTCTCTCTCTCTCTCTCTCTCATTCTCTCATCCATTCCAATGTAATAATAAATATACACAGAGCAAGGGATATAAAGAAGATATTCTGGGTAATTTACCAAACTCTGCAAGGACAAGGAGTCTTGGGGGAGTGAAAAAAATGTATATATAAATACTTAAGATATGTACGAAATTAATAGCATGTTTAAATCAGGTCATCTCTCATTATTTACGTCGCGTATATAAACCACCTCGCTCTTAAATAAAAGATGAGGGAGCTGATTCTTCCAAATTGCAACATTAATCAAAGTTTACAAAGGCCAGAGAGTATGTTTGAGCTTGCGATTTTTCTAGTGTTAAATTATACTCACAATCAGCGTGGATGGGAACTACTGGTATTTTTATATTACCCCCATTTAATAAATTAACCTCTTGTATAGTAAATAGTACCTTTCCTCATCTTTGTACATCTCATCCATATTTTCTATATGAATACTCTATAGGAATTTCTATAGGAATAAATTGAAATTGAAATTGAAATACTAAAATTGTAATTAATTAATCTTCTTCCAAAGCTTTAATAATAATTTGTAATGTACATAAATGCAGGGATGTTCTATAGTAATTATTTAGGAAGTAATTATAAGAGGAAAAAGATATAGTTATTATAGACACGTGGTGACATTATTTCTCGTAGTGGCCTCTAATCAGTAGTCAGTATAGCTTGTGTAATACGTGACATTTAAACCTTCCTTGACTGGTGTGTGTGTGTGTGTGTGTTGACAGTATAGGAAAAAACATGATGAAGGGATAACGTGTTTCTTGTAAAATATTGTTACTTTACTGGGTGTTGAAAAATTATGGATATTTGTACATATAAGGTGTAATTTTATTTGGAAATCTGACCATGAATGAAAATGTGAGAGAGCTATGGGGACAAGATTGGAAAAATCAGTGTGTGTGAGGAGAAACGATAGTAATAATAATTATTGACGTCCTCTGAGACAACATTTATTTAGCATGTGTCAAAATCTTGTCACAACTTTCAGATTTGCTTTTGATGACTCCAATATATTCGTACAAATGAAGTAATTTTTTCTCTACATGTTTTCTATTTATTACCCTTGTGATCTTTTAGGACACCTTGTCTCTCAAGAAGAAGAGAGGGAAGATAAAAAATAATTAATTGGATTCCTGACAGTAACTCAATGGATCTGGTGATTTTTCTGTGGAATTTCCAATACTACAGATATATACTAGAGAATTTGAGCCTTGTCAATTTCTCAGGTTTCTTATTATTTGCGTAATTTTTTTAGGAACATGATTTTTTTTATTTGGCACACAAGAAATGTTCATGAAATCCATACATATAGAGTTGAAATGTATAAAATGTGACTGTAAAAATGCGCCAATTAGTTTAAAAACATATTTTTACATAGACACCAAATCACCTTCAGTAGGGTTTGTTACATTCCAATCTTAACTACAGAATTCATGAATAAAAAAATTTTTTTTTCTTATTTATATTTATGTATTCCTTACGTATATTTATTATTGGATAGTTAATAAATAAAGGTTAGTATAAAATTCAAGTATAAATGTTACACGGAAAGAATCTCCAGTCACTACTGTAAACACTTTTTTTCATCCCTCCATAAGTGACCAAGTTAATCTTTTAATACAAGTATTGTACCAGTTCACAGATCTCTTTAAAAAATCGTTGGGTCGTAAAGGGTGGAAATATTTATTACTTACTGAGGGAGCCGTCCTGTACAGAGTCAAATGTGGGGCAATTGGAAAGGAGAGGACGGAATTCAGGTGGATATAAATTTTGTCATATGAGATACGAATGATTGAAAGAGGCAGGAATAAGATCTCTTCTCATGATAATTCAGAGTAAAAAGAAGGAAAAGCTTTTGACTCTAGGAAGGGTAATTTCACATGAAACGGCTCTTTTTGTACGGGGCGAGTTAAAATATTCTACAGAGCTACGAGGTTCAAGAGCCTGGAATATTATTGAAGCTCCTGAGATTTTTTCTAAAGGAGAAAAATGTAACAGATTTTTTTCACGCATGCAGTTTGTTTCATACTACATGTAGTTTATTATTGTGTGGAATTTTATTAGAAGCTCCATCCATCCATGTTATTACTACAAATGGAAGTTTGCATATAAAAGTTAAGAGCTCATACTGGCACTCACTGAGCATGTAACTTGGACGTACATAAATATAAGGTCTTGTTCATACCGAGGATTTATGTAATTTTTCATTGAGTGATAATCGGATTTTTATGCTAAGCAAGTTCCAACTACACACCGTCCTCTCTTATTTCCCCTTCTTGTACCTACGCATATGTACGCCTATGTAAATCATAGGGACTTTAGCTAAAGACCCAATTTAACTGTAGCTCCAGAATTTATGTAGCACTGGTAGTTACGTTTAGTTAAAAAACATACTGTTTATTTTCCCGTAGGCCTGGCTATGCATACACATATATGTATGTACATGTAAGTAAATGTATATGTACGTATGTACTCCCTACATTTTTATATGAATGAAAAATTAAGAGTGAACTGAATGCTCAGGACCTTATGAAGATGGTAAAGATGATGTTGTTGTTTTTTTTCGTACTTAAACCCTTTGGAAGAGAAGAGACTTTAGATCTTTTCCTTAACCATGATGAGTGTCTATAGTTTTGCATTTGCCTCAATTATCAGATCAAGATGAGATTTTGGAGGCGCGGTGAAACAAAAAATTTCATATTAAGAACCAGGGAAGAATTATAACTTGACCGTTGTTGAGGACAATGGAACGTTTAATAAATCCTATACCTTTACATGCATTTATGGTTGTTGCTGTTGTACTTGTTGCGAAAGCTTCACTTATATGTTAGAGAGATTTAACTTATAGAGAAATTCCTTGTAACAATAAAATGGGTGGAAAAATTACCACGAGATTACTCAAGGCAAGGTTTTTTAAATGCCTCGATCTGCTCTTGTGCTCTTCCTACAAAATAAAATATTGATACAATTTTATGTTCAAAGTAAAATATTCATCAGCTCATCTCTCTTCGGAAATCGCATGCTGAACAAGTTGGGGAATTTTTTTAATTTGTGTGTGTTTCCTATTGGATTTTATGAGGAGGTCTGCTAATGGAACTACTTGGAGAAATTTACCATTTCGAGAAATATATAGTAGTGTGGGTCGAGGGGAAATTGCAATAAGCTTGAAACTTAATTCACTTTTACAACTTTTGTACAGATATATGTAAATATATGTACGTGAACATAAAGACGGGAAAATGGAATGAAACATTTTATCTTTTGTCGATATGCATTTCATTACTACATTCGGGATGAGACTGATTGCATGTGTTTTAAGTGATCTTCCTAGTACCTTTTACTATAGGCATGGGAAGTCGGGCGAAAGGTCTGAGTGAGTCTGATGAAGAGCTCCTGATTTTTATCCAGTCCCTTTTTCTCACTTACCAGAAAGTAGCTCCTTTTTTCAGGACATATGTAACATATAACATAGGAATGATATTCAAGAAGAGAGGATAAAAATTTCATTAGCACGACAAATACTCTTGTTCTCTTTCTCCCGTCTAAGATTTGCTTTTTAAATTCACAGTTTTTAGAGTTTTACTATCCAGTGAATAAAAGGCCTGGAACCAACATTTCAACATGAGCAATAACATTCCGCTCTACGCAGTTCTGCTGATCCAGCTTACCTGGTCCGGGTCTTCCCTTTGGGGCTTCTACATGTAAATTCTTAAGGTAGTCAAATCGCCATGGCATTTGCATCGGAAGAATTTCCTATTCCATTTTTCTACTTTAGTTTACATTTAAATGCTAATGCAATATTTCCTTCAGCCTAGTTATTAGGTGAAAATAAATTTCGATTTTGTTGTAATTTATTTTTGTATTATTAGTGCAACTTGTGTGTCCCTAAAATACTGAAAGCAGTGGTAGTAGGACTCTATGTGTGGCCAAGCTTTATACTCCCATTTACTTAAATGTACTCATTTACTTTGTTACACCACCTACGTTCGGTCAAAGTCTACACGCTCGCTTTGATATACTAAAAACCTCTGAGTTCCCCACCGGCTCCAGTTTAACTCATGAACCACATCTGTCTCAAACCATTAATACTTAAATTGATTCTTACTTTGGAACTTTTTATTTTTAAGTAAAAGGATCCATTTTGTCGTGTGCATTTGATTTTGTTATTGTAGTAAATATTTCAAAACTATAGACACTTTTGAGTTGGGTGGGTGGCTTAAAAATCCACTGGACGTAGACTGGACACGCTGGCAATTATTATTAGATATCCAAGTTTGTGGACTCTTAATGAAATTGATTACATTGATAGTTTAAAAAAAATAATATCTCAGCAGAATTTACCATCAATCTATTTATTGTGAACAATTTCATTAGATAAAATGTAGATTTTATCGATCGTTCATGGAGGAGGAAGTTTGGGTAAAAGAGTTTTATCTCTAAAAAAGCCACCCACTTTAAAAGGTCCTGTCACTGCATAACAAAAAATGTGAGTTCCTATGCATTAACATATGAAAAAAATTCTCAAATCCTATTAATTGTTATAGGGAAAGGTAGTGAAAAAAAAGATTTTTCAAGTGCATAAAGTCTGTTGGGATTTTCGGAGGAGGATGATGGAAAAACATTTCTAGTCGTAGTGTTTTAAGTGGAAAAATGGCTTTTCTTTTCCCAATTACCGCTATGATGTAATCAGGAGCGTTTCTCTATGTTTTTCCTATGTCAAGGATTGTGACGGGTCCGACCCCCTTCTCTCTTTTAAACATTTGACTTTTTCTCAACAACGACGAAAAACTACCTTCCCTTTAGTATTTGCTTGTTTTTACGTGTGTTTGTGTGTATGTGTGTGCCCGAGAGTAGATTTTTAATACTGGAGCTATATAGAGCTAAGGCTATAGGAGAAAAATACTAAGGTCCAGTTAAAAGAAAGATGCAAGAAGAAGTTGTGTATAGACAAGAGTATATATTGCGTGTAGAGCATAGACAGAGAGAGAGAGAGTGAGAAAATGTAAGACATGGGTTCCACAAGAAAATAGAACAAGATCCAGAACGAGAGTCTGGAATAACCAGCTCTGGAAGTTTTTCTTATGAGGAAATATTCTTTGAGTTTAATTACTTGTGGAGACGTAATGAAAATGAAGTAGGCTTTAAAAGGCGGACTTATCCATTACGCCATAGCATTACTCAACAAGTATATTGCAATTAAAGTCTCTGAGGATGTTCTGCTCCTAATTATTTCTAGCTTTAATATTCCCTTTTACTTTGCCTCGGCCTATATTTTCCACACTTGCATATATAGATACACTATTTGTATGTATTTTCTACGTATATTTACTATGTAGGGTCGAAGACGATTCGAAAGAAGAAAGTAATCAAAGGCGAAAGATGAGTGCATGTTCATCTCACTTCATTAATTTTTCATACAATTCTCGAAAAGCGAGAGATCCTACTTGAACCATTTCTCCTCCTTGAAGCCATTTTGCTCAAAGTGTAACAATCTTGTGAGTACTCATATTTTCTCATTAAACTATTTCCCTTGTAGTAAAACATCCTGTGAGAAAATTTGATCATGCAATTTTTCTCAGCAGTTCATACACACAATTTAATCGTTTCAATTTCTCTGAGATTACTAAAGTCAAAATGTAAAACCTGACTAGTTCTTAAAAAATCACTAACTCACGGATTTACATGGAAATACATATTAATACCCACAAATTACCTCTGAGGTACCTAATTATCATACTCATCCTCCGATCATATGCTAAAAGTTAATTATATATTTTTTTATTATTCACATCAAATCACGAATATTCACCCACGGAAGACTGTAAAAATCGGAACGGGATTTGAACTCAATTTTTGCCAAAATGTTGATCAAACATAGTTTTACTGCTAAATAAAAATGATGTGGGAAAAATTCCGTAATGACAAAAACGTGAAAAAATTATTGCGTTTCTTTTCAGAAATGTGTCAGCTTTGGAGAATTATTATCGAATCGGGAAAATAAAAAATATTGTTTAATTGTAAATGTTAATGTTAAAACATACGTTAAGGAACTACAAGTGTATTTTTCTTTAGGAAGGGCTTTAACTATAGTCCCAATAAAAGCTCTATGGATGGAAAATATTATGCGGACGGAAGTACTAACACTACAAAGTGATAATGTTCATGTGGAATTTTGACTGAAGAAGAGAGGCCTGGAGAAGGGACAGGCCTATGAGTGAATTGTAGAGTGAAGAGAAAAGTGACCAGACCGCACAGGGTTAAAACAGTTAAATTTTTACGTGAGACTTGTTAATGTTAAAGTTGGCTCTCTCTCTTTATGAAGAGCAGAGCCTCAAGTTGTTGCAAGAAACTAAAGTATTTTTTTTCGGGGGGAGGAATACATATAGATTTATGAACAACTCGTCACTCGTCAAGGTGTTGCTTCCCACTGAGATGTTCGTTTACATTAAACATGCTTCTATGATAAGCCTCCAGTTACTTTATCATACTTCATATAAATCTTCCACGTCTATCACCTTCCATGTTTATTTTTTTATCCAAGCATTATTATTGTTGAGCTTTTAATGTGTTCCTCAACTGGTCGACTTGTCTTGAAACTTTTCCTCCCGGACAGTAGTACAATAGTATAGGTATGTATTATGTGTACTCGAATAAATAGCAATATCATATTTTGTAGTGAAGTTTCTTTCCTGGAGTTCTTCCTTCAGATCCTTCAGTCGTATAGGATCATTGCATTGGTTGAAGGTATAAATGTGTGTGTGAGAGAGAGAGAGAGAGAGAAAAAAAATTAGTGAGGAGGAAGTCCCGGGGTGTTGAATGGCACTCTGTTTGTAGAGAACGTAAGGATTTTATGGGCAAAGTAAACGATAAAACATAATAGCAAAATGAAATTGATTATTACAAACGAGATGAGAAATCAAACACATTACATGCTCTAGTTTATACAACTTGATGTTTTTATGGTTGCAGGTTTGTGGATGAGAGAGGAGAGAGGAGAAAATATATGAGAGGACATGGAAAAAAATCTCAAACAAGTGTGAACTTGGTCATTTATTAAAGGATATAAAATTTTTCATCTCGAGGACACATAAACATAATATGTTGAATTATGTCTCACATCACTAAATTAGATCTCTCAACGTGGATACTTTCATCATATTTGACTTGCTTCTTGCCTCTGGGTTTTTTCATAAAAAAATATTCTATATGTTGGACATAGTTGGAGGACTTTGATTACATATTATTCTAAATTCCAAATGGTCATTACCTCTTCCTCCCCATGCTTCCCGAGCAAATAGACCTTTGAATTTATTGGCTTATTCTCCTTCCAGCATTTGTCAGCCATCCATATAGATGAGGTGTTTAGTGTACACCTTTTAGAAATTTTATTGATGAATCTAATAGTCTATAAAAAAATTTATGTATAAAAAATTTTTCGATTTCTAATTTAAATAAATACGAAGAATATAATTTCAAGAAAAAAATTCTAGACTAAATATTTCTCATTTATTTACACACGTTTTATTTAGAGATGGGAATTTACCATAAGATTTTTTAACTATGATATGGATAATTGAAAGTTGACATTTGATTGAAATTGACCAAAATGGCAATCAACGTGGCTTTTCCACCCATTTTACCAGCATATGTCACACCAGGGCTTAATGGATAAACTAATGGGAAAGCCTCAGTTGGGGGGAACGGAACTTTTTTCCCCCGAGTTTCTCGGGGGTCCTAGTGGAGGCTAATGGGAAGCTTAATGGAGAAACATGTGACTAATGGTAAATATGTGCCAAAGAGCACATTTGATTAACTTCTTCGTTTTGAAGAAAGTCAAGCCAGAGCACAAAGCACAACACATTTGTCCTTTTTTTTCGATGCACTTTACTGTTTTTTATTTGTATTAATACAACTTACAACTAATTGGGTTTTATGATAATGCTTGTCATGCAAGCAACTGTTATCACTGTTATTGTTGTTTACTGTTATCGTATTTAAAATAATAATAAAAATAATAATACCAGTAGTCATATAAAGCAACAAATTGTCAACTTCACCCAACAGCACAGCACAAAAGTGCGACCGATGTGAAGTAAAATAATACAAAGAGCACTTTTCCAATTATACCATTAATGTAGCGCTAATGGTTAAGTGGAGACCTGAAAACTATCCAAATTACCACTTGTCGGGTGATTCGATTTTTGCCCCCTAAGTGGACCATGAGACGTTCCCATTAGTTTATCCATTAAGGCCTGGTGTGACCTATGCTGGTAAAATGGGTGGGAAAGCCACGTTGATGGCAATCACGTGAGTTTAATAATTTACATACAGTGGCCCGAATTGTAATCAAATGTGATTATGTTTCAGTTTGGAAATTTCGCGCCCAGGGTCTTCAGTACAAGGGAATTTTACTAGGGGGCTGGCGTCGCCCTAAAAAATAAAAAAGTCTGCGCTGCTATTCAATCTACAAGCTTACATCCCTATGACCAGTGTTTATACGCACCCGTAGTAATTAATCTATCTTCAAGTAAATGAAGTGTTTTGAGAATGTTCGCGAACTCCAATCTGCCACTGTATTTTTTCCGATCCCTCCAAATTACATTCCCACTGCAGACACTCTATATATCTCGTAGTGGTGAGCAATGTTCTCATAAAAATTGATCAAAAGTTCCACCCCTGAAGATTTGTTCCACAAGACCAGCATATCCTACAGATTAGTAATTGTTACTCATCTTACCCTTGGTGATACAGAAGTGTTGCTCAGCTAATATAGAGCGTTACTTGTTAATGGGGAGAAGTGTGTGCTTCTGAGACAGAGAGACAGGGAGAGAGGAAAAAAGAAAATTCATAAGTGCGGGTAAGCAATAAATAAATATCGAGCCCTGGTAGCAATTAATTTATAGAAATGGCTCCAGTTTTTCTTACACTGTTATTTTTTCACCAACAACGCTTTCATTTGACGCCGCCATAGCACAAACTATACCCAACTATAAGGACTCACTACATAGATAGAACAGAACCAGTAGTAACGTTCCTGGGTTACATCAACGTAAGAAGTTACATACGTATATATTTCCTAAAATTATGGTCTCGCTCTTGGCCTTTTGATTCATGTTAACGAGAGTGTGTATTGGAGCTCTCTAAAGGTGATCATCATTGCCCATTCATTTTGAATATGTTTTGTTTTCTTCTTGTAGCTCCTCTCTAGATATTTTTTTAAAGTCAAAGCCAGGCCTGACTATGAGCGCTTTACTTCACAATAAAGTTTAGCGAGAAGGGAATATTTGGTGTATGAAGGTAAGTGAGTAAAAGGTACTTTATACTTTATTGCAAGTTATTCCAACCCATGATATACGGTAATGACTTGATCTGACGGAGGAAATCTCCTTGATTTTCTCATCGGACGAATATTAATCGTCTCATTATAGGATTGCACGGGCTTTTTCCTTTTCCCCCATCAAGCCTACTCCTATTTGCTGGTAATAACAACTCAATTATTGAATTATGCCGTGGAAACCTCAATTTTATTGTCGAGCTTTCTTCTTATGCCCATATATCTAATATCCTTTCACTCTATAGCGTCTCATCCTCCGTCTCAATATGTATATCATATACTCTTCTTCTTCTATTTATGACTTGAGACTGGGAAGCACGACTCACCCGAGATAATATACAAGGGCTTTTCAACTAATGGTCCTCTTCCTCTCCAAAGTCATAAATACTATAGAGACACGTAGAGAGAAAAAAAATATCCTCACCTCCCTCTCATATGACTATGTGTACATGTACAGATCACTCCATACAATATTATGAGTGTATATACAATCTTGAGCACGAGATTAAGTTGTTAGTCAACTTTCTTGTTGAAATCCTCCTTCTTTTTTCACTGTCATCATTTCACTTGCATAATTTTTGCTGGACTTTTTTTATTGTCTCCTCCTCTCAGTTTATTCCTTCTATAACTTGATTATATGGATCTAGAAGAATTCTTCTATATACTCTTGCGGTCTCCCCGTTTTTTCCCCTTTCAAAGAAAAAAAATCAAGAGCTACAATCTTCTTGCACGTCCTAATCTCCAAGGGATAAGTACTTTTTTCTGATATCGGGGAGATGTTTGGCGGGCTGAGGCATTTCCATTTGTAAATTTGAATACTTTTTCGCAGACCAAAGTAGCTAAGTATTTCCCTAGAAAGGTCTTTTTATTTTATCATCAATTTATTTTTTATTCACACATTTTAATAGTTGGAAATGTTATTTGAACGTTTTATTCAACTATGACCTCCTATAGTAATGGTATAGTGTGTCTCTATGTATTTGAACGTGCTAATGGGTTGGAATCTGAAAATAACTTGATAAAGGAATATTAAGCCGTCTGAGGAATTCCATGTAAAATTTTCAACTTTTTTTTTCTCCTGCTCTCAAATCTTATCTCTTCTCTCTTTTTGAGAGATCAGCTTGGCTTTTTACAGCTGAACAACTATATGTGCACCTCTTTGTGTGGACGAACGCACTTTCCTTGCATTTCCAGTCTCTCGCAATTAAGATAAAAATTACTACAATGTAAAATTATGTATGTAGATGATAGGGAGGGGTGTATATCGCGTACGTTGGACATCCGCCGAGAGTCTATATATATATGAGTATAAAATGTAGCTAAGCTACTTATGTAAATACATGCAACTGCTCAGCTTTCTTAAAGCTCCTGATAACAACGTCCAATTGCTTCTTCATCTTCTCCTTTAACTCCTTGTCAAAAGAGACAAGCACACTTGTCTTTGCTTAACCTCCGTTTGTTTTCTTTAGCCATCATCTATTCTTCTTTTATTGACGTCCCATATCAATGCCACACTACTATATATGTACATGCATGCAAATACAAACATATATTTTTTATACCTTATTACTCCAATCCACCGAGTATTGATATCCCATCGATTTGTATTTACTCACATGTTAAATATTCACATAGAATTCCTTATAAGCTAAAATATCTATATATATTAGCAAGTACTGAGTGACCAGCTATGAATGGTAATTGACCTGCATGCATAGCAATTGCATAGGGGCATAATTTTATAGATTGTATAGAGCGAAAAAAGTCAATGCTAAATACCTATCAATGCAATTGATGATGAGACTTCTCCTAGACTTAAGTACTGTGGCTCCACCATGTCAATGGATTTATATGCACAAATCTAAGAATTACGATTGTGTCATATCATTTGTATGCTTACGCTGCGCTCTGTATACATTACTTTTATATGATATCCTACATTACATGCACTCCGTACTGCAAACTACTGCAAAGATACCTCTGCTTATGGCTTGTGGCTAAGAAGGCTTTTGTATGCTTTCCAATGATGAGCTATGCATAATCTGGAACTATAGAATTTTTTCCCAATGTCTAAAGAATTGTTTCCAAGGAATATATTGATAAGAGGAAAGGTAAAAAGCAGATATGTATGTACGTGATATAGGAAAATAATACTTGAGTGGCAAACTTGTGAGGTCCGCAACTATGTTCTTCGTCCTATGCAATTACCCAAGTGGACAATTGCTGGTTGCGGGTGAAATTGTGGAGCCTCGTAGGACGAGAATTGCAGGAAGAAGGTTACCAAATAATGGTAGTTTCCCTCAAAAGTTCATTGTTGGCTTATTGTTAGTAATTGTAACATATCTGGGGGACAAAAAGTGGATTTGTGCATGAGTCTATACAGTAAGTACATATGTGTTAGTAGTAGGGAAAAATCAATGGTAAGTCAAAAAATATAATGTCACTGGGAATAGTGGGAATACTATAGTAGTTTAGTAAATGGCTGTCGGCTCAGAAGATGAGATTCTGCTCATAGAATTTAATCTAATAATGGGAATAATTCTAGGTTCTATGTAATAACAACTTGCTTTTCCACTATAGAAATAAGAACTAATCGCACGTGTAATTTGTAATTTCTGAGCAAAACCCCTTTCGGTGAGGTAAACTACAGTTGAACACGCTTCTCCGGATCCTATAAATATAAACAGGAGTATTTTTTATGATGGTAGTTACATAGGAACAATGGAGAGCTATAGAGTATATAGAGAATGTATATAGTATGGCATGGCATGATGAGTCCCATTTGAAATCTCCTAATTCCACTGAATTCCCAATTGGTAACAATCACAAAACATCAAGTGGTAGTTACGAGGCCCTATAAAGCTTTGGGATGAGGAAGGCTTGAAGGATATTGAGACTCAATGATGAACGTGCTAAGGGGCAGTTTCTATGTCAGTTGGCTACAAATATATGTATGTACCTTTGAATGTGAAATTTGTTGTGTGTGATATTCACATGAAATTAAATGTTGAGTTAGGTTTTTCATTTACTGAGAAAATCCAAATTATTGTTATCAGGAATCAATGCTCTTGGATTTTGACCGTTTTTACTCCTCAGCTCTTTGAGTTGAGGGTTGGCCAAGCGGAAGACAACTCTTTGGTATGGGCTCAAATTACACTAATTTCTAATGGACCATTTTGACCACACGCAATACCAAAGTTGGAGAGAACATTACCTTTTGCACATACTGACCCTCATTTCTGGACTTTGTCAATAAAAACTGTATCCTTCTATTCACGGTGGTGCTTTAATAATTAACTCGTTTTTGCTCTATATATTCCATGAACCGCAGGGCTGGAAAATTTAGTGTACTTTCCACAAGTGAACCATCGATTTTGAAAGTGGTAATCGGAAATTACGAGGGAAAAGGAAATAACGACCGCAGTCATGAAACTCACCGTTTGGATTTTATTCCTGGTCCTAGGAATAGTCAGTGGTGCTATTCTACCTGGAGGTAAGTAAATACATTTTACTTGTTTTTTTATGCTTATGTCCCGAAATAATTTTTGACAAAATTTTAAATGTACTATTCGTTACAGCAGAGATGGAATTAAAAAATTTAGGTAAGACATGATGTGTAATAATTTTGGAAATTATTTTTAATAGTTTCGAAAACTTTCGGAGAATCCATTTTGTTTATGAAAGGTCGGAAATCTGGCCCGGTATGTACAATTGTTGTTTTAATTATTTTTTTATAGTTGAACTTTGACCCAGAGTTGTATGTATTTGTGGGGACTTGACCCAGAGTTACAAAATTAGCAAGTTTTTTTCTCATTGAGGAGAATTTTGAGAGATATTGTAAGAAGGATTTTTATGCTATGCTTACTCAGGTACATGACAAGGTGAAAGACCTAATGAAATGCACGGATCAATGGGACCACAACTTGACAATAATAGCAGTACAAAAATGTGCAAAACATTTTGGACTCGAGAGTTTGATTTTATCCTGGATTCGAAAAAGCCCCGAGCCTGGGCCTCCTACCGTTAATGATACAGGTCTAGATATAATGGAATTCGATACAAAGCTGGGAGAAATTGAAGTATTTAAGGACTTGGTGGCTAACTCCAGCCATAAAATTCCTCCAGACATGCATCATATGCATGAAGGGAAAATCCCACCAAAGATTTTCCAATATCCTGTGAGTCTTTTTCTTTATCATTTAAATCACATATGGTACAATAATCATTAAATTATTACCGTGTCTAATCCTTTATTCCCTATACGCAGTGTTTCGGAGCTTGTATTGTCAAAGCGTTGGTGGTAAGTTAATATAAGACAAATATTTCCCTATTTTTCACCACATTATTTTTCGACTCTAAAAATTGTAATGCTCACTCATCCACAAAAAATCCACGTTTTAAAAGTTCACTGAAAACAATACCATGAATACGGAGCTGATAAAGACGCAGATGGTAAACACCTCAGACGACAAAATCACGCCCGAATACGCGGATAAGATCATTGAGAACTGCTTCAATCAAACTGGTCTGAACATGACTGAACCAATTGCTCTCCCTCAAGGGAACGCTGGTTTGTTCTACAGTCTAATTTTTTTACAACTTACTGAGCTCCAATATATCTTTGGAATTCATCCCAACGACATTTCATTCATAATGATATCACATAAAATCTATTCTTCATTCTGATTTTTCAGTGATTGATGCAGAAAATTGCCGAAGTACATTCAGATTCTCCCTTTGCATTCAGAAGAGTTCTTGGGAACTCTGTCGATATTTGGAGCCATGAATGATCCTCTTTGAAGGAAGATATTGATATTGTGGGGAAAAAACCACCAGACCTGAGTACCAAGAATACTCAACTTTATAACCTCTTAACATACTTTAATGGCAGGGGTTAACGTGTGAAAAATAACATTAACACCCATAGTTTTTATTTCTTCATATAGTTTAAATGGCAAACTAGGCTAATTAAAACTAAACTTGTTTCCCCTTTCCTGTGACTTGAAAAAAAAACTTACCACTATTATTATTACCACTACAACAACTTACTATGAATAATATCCACCCTTGAAAAAAATCTTCTTTTTATCAATACTAAATAAATAACTATACCATTGAACCATTATCCAAAGGCTATCATTAACACTAATGAAATCAAAAGGGTTCAAATAAAGTCTTTCCTCTTTGCAATTGAAACACCTTTTTTTGTAGCTTCCGCCCGTTTTAGTATTTCTGGTACATTGCCAAAATCCTTATTTTTTCAATGGCATCGTATAATTTTATCATCATCAAAATGCATGTGGATAATTGGGTCGAAATATCAATCTCATCACCATTAAACCACACTTAATAGTCAAACTTACTACACTGAAAATATCATGTGAGTATTTGTAATAAGAGCAAAGCAAGTTTTTTCTTCCTTCCTACTGCATGCATACATAGAAAATTTTATCCTAGTTAATTTCTAGACAGATTCAATCCAATATAATTTAAATGACAAAAAAATCCTCATAAGAAATGATGGATGGTTGAGGATCCAAAGGGAAATCATGCCAAGCGCAATAAGCTTGTAAGACTAGTTTGGACTTTGTTTGCATTTTTTTTTGGATGGATTTACATTTCCTATCATTCAGATTCGGAAAGGTCATTCCAGCAGCAGTTTTATTTTCTCAGTCATTTTTATGGAATTGTGTATTTTAAATGTATGGGCTAAGCCATAGGAGAAGGATTAACTTGAGAAAAGGCTTCTTCTTAAAAGACTTTCCTTGTCATAGCTGTAGAGTATAGAGAAGAAATCCATCCTTTTCTGTGTATGTGTGTGTTCCTCATCATCATATGTAAGAGGAGAAAGACTTTTGAGAATGTAAGGGAGGGAAAAAAATCATCATGGCTATAGTATAGTAATCAATTACCAAGCAAGAGTTTAAAGCTGACTGACTGTGAGGAAGAAAGATTTGGAAGTTAAATTGAAGGTGGGATTGCCAATAAAATCATATGGATTGGTTTCTCATATGTATGTAAATACGAAAAAAAAATATGAAGTTTCTACAATGTAATTCCATGGGGCTATTTGTTATTCCTCATAAAATGTAGAGATAGATACGTAAGTACGTAAGCTATAAAGTTAGGTATATGCACGTGTGTGGGGAACGTATGTATTAGATGTGAAATAGGATTTCTTAAGAAGCTCTCTTGCTGATCTTCACTTGAGCTGCCCCATACATAACTATGGAAGAGTGAGGGTGATAGGAGTACAGATGAAGTATCAGGTCTGACTGATTGAAACCCACACTCTATACGTATACTGGTGGTTGGGAGCTCCACTACTACTACTATGCAAGAAGAAGGTAAACCTATTAAAAAGAAGTGGAAATTGTGGATGAGATGAGAAACTCAGCCAGTTTCTTCTAACTCGTCTCCCAAGACTTTGTTCTAAAGGGAAACTAACTCTGTTGGAAGAGAGCGTCAATTCATTGAAGACTACCAAAGCTTCAGTTTCATTTGCATCAATTTACCAGAAAGAGTGGACAGAGGAAAAACAAACGGTGAAGTTTGAAACCTGATTCTCACAGCAAGTCTGGACCTCTTAAATAAAATCCATCATACTAAATTCTATTTTACGATCCAATTTTCCTCTATACCTTCTTCAGAGAACTTGCCTACCGATCCCCAACAGCCTCTCCAAATCCTGCCAGCTCTCACAACAAAATCCCATAATTTCCTCAAATTCACTTCCAATTTGTTAAGTCTCGTGTATGCACAAATCTCCCCAAGCTCTCTCGTGTCTTCCCTTCCTTCAACCACTCTCAAATACCTTTTTAGAAAAAAAATTTACACTCAAATTTCAAAATCAACCAATAAAAATCTACAAAGATTTTTCCAAATTTCGCACTTAAATTTCTAGAGGAATTCTCAAAATGCTTGTGTTCTCCGCTAAAAATCTGGAATTTAGTCAAGTGACGGACCTCATTAGACCCATCGCGTAAATATGTGGGTGACTTTTCAAGAACTGGCGTGTTGAAACTAATTTAAAATCATAGAATCAAGTGCATCTTAAAAAATGTCTAGTGTTTTGTGCCAAAATCCTCTAGAGCCATACTTAAGCATGGAAGAAAGTCAGTGTCAAAGTTATGTGATACCCATCAACTCATCACAGGGGATTTCAAACCGGGTTCAGTTACTGTCGTCAGAACAGCTCTCCAAACAAATCCCATACAAAAATCCCTATCGTAATTTATATGAGTCTCACCCCTCTCAAAATAACCCGGGTCCTTACCCTCCTCAAATTCAAAAACCCCCGCTATTCCACCCGCTCATGGATAATTTTGAAGATTACTCGGACGGTTTTTACTCCCCCGCCAGCTCCATAAATTCCGTTAGTAATAATAATAATAATAGCACTAGCAATAACAACAATAGCAACTACTGCCCCAGCCTTTGTCAAAGTCCTGTGACAAATTCCTTGTGCTCCTCAGTCTCCCCCACCCCCTCCTTTTCCCCCCAACAATCTCCCTGCTCATCCGACTCCTTCGAAGCTTTTAACTACCACCGGTACAATGAGTATGAAAGGAAACATAACAGTACAAATAATAATAATAATAGTGCTAATAAAGTTCAAAAGGAAAATGATTCCAAGATTTCATCAAGGTCATTTGAAGACTCCAACAACCAATTCCTCTTCACTCATGATCAACATCTCAATAATCAAGATTGCAGTTTTATTTGTGACCAAACTATAATTATTGAGAACTTAGCTTGTAGTAGTAGTGGTGGCTTGTCGGAAAAGAAAGTGGATAATGATGAGGAGGGGAGGAATACTAGTGTACCTATTATCAGTAGAAATTCAAAGACACAAATAAATATCCGCAATAACGTACCTGTCCACCAAAATAACTGTTTGGAAAGTGAAAGCGTCCCAAGATCCACGCAAGTCAAAAAGACCAACAAGACCAGTCCTTGCACCAAGAAGGTTAAGAAACGACTTGGCAGATCGGTAAATTCCTTTTGGTAGTGCTTGCTTGCAAAAATATTTTTATTTCTTTCCCTCCACACCCTATTCTTCAATTGTGTATACAGGAAAGCTTACGACAACAATCCAACAATCCTATTTTTACTACTATTGTCTCTAATTATTACACTCAAACGTATTGCTCTCATCCACAAACCAGCTTTTGCATGTACACACAAAAATCTATTCACACTTTTCTGTTTCCTCAATTCCTTTCTCAATATCTTTCAGTTAGTATGTAATGGCAATCATCATGATTAAAAATAGCCAAATCTTCCCATTTTCATCTTTACAAATCTTTTTTTTTGAGTCAGTGAAATAAATTCCTCCCTTTAATGTTCCCGTGTATTTTTTTTAAAGAAATTAATTTAATACAAAGTACAGAAAAAATTTCAATTTCTCAGGCAAATCCGGTCGTGAAGAAGAAACGACGTCTGGCTGCCAATGCTAGGGAAAGGCAACGTATGTACACATTAAACGGAGCCTTTGAACGTCTCAGATCCGTCCTTCCATCCATGAGTTCCAATCGTCAGCTCTCCAAATACGAGTGTCTCCAAATGGCTCAAACCTACATTAATGCTTTGAATGAATTGCTCATTAAATAAATTTTATTTCAATATTTTATAGCCATATCAATCACAAACAATTATTTCAATCCATTTATTATCACCCAGAGGGACCATAGTGTCAATGTGTCCAAAACCCTTCAATTTAATACATTTTTTAAGACAAAGTCTGAGTCTGAGCAAGTTTGAAAATGTGAGCAAGAGATTTTTGAAAATTATGGGATGATAATTACAGTGAAGAGTTTAATTATTATTAATGGCCATGCAAATGAGAGTCAAAGAATTTTATCTGGCTAATTTGCTATAGGAAAATCTTTCCAAAGATCAATAAACGTTATGGTTAGTTCTTTAATATCATTCTCAATACTATTATTGGTATTTATGCCATTTTAAATTATACATATATTTTGTCATACAATAAACAAGTTTTGAACTGAATTTCCAATTTGTTATTATTATTATTTCTTTCCATCCATACTTTTGAGCTCTTGTTAAAGTTCAAGACAAAATGTAACACTTTTTAACGAGTAGTTTTGCAAACTACCTCAAAATTCTCTTCCTTCACCAATATAAATAATATGTCTCGTTCCTGTTCCTATATATAAAAAAACTCTTATTGATATAAAAAAAACGGTAGCAAAGTATATAAGAGTTGCCTACATATAAATATTTACCAATATAATTACAATGCAGAGAGTGTATAGAGAGAGAAGCTGGTTGGAAAGAGTATGTATTATTATGGCCAATACTAAAAGAATGAGGCCATGTAAAAACAAGAAAAAAATAAAAAGCAAGAACACCTCTTTTAATTCAAAGCTATCATTAATAGTTGTGGAGGAACAAAGGGAAAACCTGGTTTTGGATGCGAATATAGTGCTGTAAACTTGTGACGAATTTACTGACAGCATTGACAGCCACAGATGTATATGTACACGTACATAACCTATTTTATACTTCATTTATTAAATAAATCAAGAAACTCGTTTCACTTGCACTTGTCCAAGAGCCAACATTGTATGTGTCTTCTTTGGTCCTTACACCACTCTTAATATGTAATGCATGCGGGGAATGAAGGAAAAGGTGAAACTTGATTTTTTTTTTTAAAAACTCAGATCTCTTGAGCATCTCTGAAATTACTATTTACCACTCATTGTATATGTAATGTATCAGCTCATCCTTCATCACACCTTCATCAGCTCTAGTTTACCTTTTTTCCAGGTTCTTTTTAGGGAAAAAATGAAAAAGCACGATGCATGCAGATCATGCAAAATTTAGAGCAGAGGTTGGCTTGTTCAGAGTTAAATGACCGAATGAATTTAGAATTCACGTTGCAACAACCATTTTTAAGAAATTAAAAAACTTGTAGGATTTTGATAGGCAGAGCCTTGGTATTTGTTGAGCTTTGAGTGAACGGGAGGAGGTTTTTAATTAAAATCGCTATTTTGAAGATTCCTTCCATGCATTTTTATAGCTTGTATTTTCAGGAACAAGTTATTTTAAGAAGTCAATGGTACAGTTAAGTTCATTATTCCCACTGGGAAATCCTTGGACAAATTGTATTATTTTGGATGAAGGAAGACGAAGGGATTGAATAGGGTGGTTTTTATAAGACTGGAATAGCAAGTAAAAATTCGGGTATTGAGGCATGGGGACAGATATGTGCATAACTGTGACAATGTATAATTAAATGTGGAGTGAATTTGTATGGAAGGTTGGAATTGGATTGTGTTGAAAAAAAAGGATGAAATTAAGACGTGTGGATTAATAGGATTGAGGAGACGCGGGAGGATGGAGTTCCGATTGGAACTCTTCAAGTAGTTCTCCTAGGCAGATCATTAATGAGGTGATTAATATTCGTGGAGAAGTGGAGAAATTAAAATTGTTACTCTTCAGTTCTTTGCCGCTGAACGAGCTGCTCCTGTCCAAGCTCCCAGACTTTTTAAGGTAGCAACAATCATAATAATTATTGCATAGATTTTTTTCCTCACTCAGCTCATATGTATGTGTGTGTATGTATGTGTGCATTTAAATAATCCGCATCTTCCCATAAATTTTTTCTAGCACTTCCAAGCTTAATGTTTGAAAACTTGATCAGGTCGTCAAGTATCTGTGTATATTATGCATGGTAATAAAGGTGTTGAGTCTTAATTCTTTTTTTAAAATCCATAGGAAAAAAAACCTTTGGGCTTATTTTAATGACTCAGAAGCAGGATAAATGGCTATTGAGGTAGTAGTTTTTCGGTATGTTAAGACATTTTTATATGGAAGCATCATGGGATCATGGGAAGAATCCCAAAGGGCCAGCTCCGTCACCCTCGAGGACTAAAATGCTCACAAGTTTGATGGTCAAATCAAGTTGAGTCATAAAATTTTATCGATAAGACCGCATTTATTGACTTTTCAAAGGGACAGTTAATTGCAGTTAATGCACACGTTCGAATGGAAGAGGAGTAGTTCGGGCTAGAGGCTGAATCTTCTGGGTATACATTACACAGAGAGTATTGGATCTCTCCGAATGATTCATAGTTTCAGAGATTTAACCTCCCAAGGAATTTCTGCAGCTTCACATTTTCACCTACAACGTAATCATTTAGGTGTAGATTCATGATTTCTGGGCTTCTATTTTATTTAGCTATTTTTAACCATATTGTTCCAGTAGCAGGTCTTTCTTAATTCCAATAACCTTAAAATTTTGAATATGCATTTTTCTGTTAAGCCTGAAATTCCATTATTAAATTACTGCACATTTTAAGAAAAAACTTTATTTGAGAAGTATTCAGTTCTGCCCTTGAAGGAGAGGCTTTGTAAGAAGCAAAACTCCTCACATTTGCATAATTTCTTACCTGGAACTTTCCAGCCTAAAAAGCGTACCTATCACTCTGAATCACTTGAATTATTACACTGGAAAATATTTACCCCACTGCCTGCTTTACCCTATGAGGATTCATAACATTCTCTCCATTTCCTACAAATGAATATCATTTGTTGGAGAATTAAAAATATTGTCCAATTATCCATCATAGAAGACACATATTTTCCAACAGCATTTTCTTCTACACAGGAGCACAATTTATGCGTACATAAATTGCACCCATAAAGTTTTCTATAACTTCAAAGGTAATTAAGGCGTTTTTAAGAGGAGTAGCCTCAAATAATAACATAAAGGTAAAAAAGCCTTTTAGAAAAATACTATCATACCTAGCCAGGACCAAGGCTTTTAGCTTGGTCAGTATAACAAACTAATGTCATTTGATTAATTATATAAAGGTTTTGCTAGAGTAATTACGAGCAAAAACCCAAGAACCCAGCTCTCTGTGTACACTCATAATAACAATGATAACAAAGTAGGGAAAGATTGTGAGGTATAATTGCACCACTCTGAAGCAATAAACATTGATGATTAGGGTGCTCATGAGATGATCTGATACATTGATTTTCTCATGTAATTCTAGTAATTCTAGCAGGTCAAAATGCTACACTTAATAACTTTTCACTGCATACACTCAATACTTGGTTTTTATTGCAAGGAGTAGAGATTTTTCACAGAGTTGGCCCACTCAATCCATCCTCCCTTGACTGCGACTATATTGTATGTACATTGGATTGGGAAATTCCTGGGACCAACTTTCATTAATGTGCATACATTTCCTGCCTACACGTACACATTGACGTTTGTACGTACATTTGTGTGTCCTACATCCTCAGAGTGATGAGCACAAAATCATTCATTATTACTACTACTGCCACAATGGAATTGGCATGTATCTTATACAGCAATCCTTGGATTTTTAAACCAATAAATTTTTATTGACTGCCTTTCCAGGAATATTAATTAGCTGATAAATGAGAGCATTCCTCATCATTTGATTTTTTATTATTCCATTTTCATATTATCAGACTCCCTATAAATCCTATACATGTGCGAGGTCTTGGGTTAGAAAAAATTGTGCTCATTTTAAAGGTTCAAAAAGTAAAGGCTTAGGAGTGTTTGTGAGATTAACGTTACATACTCAAATTTTACCTACACTTTTGTAATGCTTTATGTTTTAAAACTTGAGCATTAAAAATGAAGCTGAAAAGGCTTAAGTTAATAAAAATTCTAGAAAAATAAAAAGCTTTGAAAAAACTCCGTTTACGTATTGTATGCAATAATAAAATAAAAGAGAGAGTGAAAAAAAAAATGAAAAAATGAGAGCGAGTTTGACATATGCGGGAGCAGAAAGGGAATGTACTATCTTGATATAATGGCCCGGAGTGAGAGCTTGTGAATCAGTTTTTGAACGAGTTGGAATTAATAGTAATCATACAGGGGATGTTTAATTTGTCAAATGGTAGCGCTTAGATGCTACAGTAAATTCAGCTGGAGGTGAAGACCACCGGGAAACTGAGAGTTGGAGGTGTCAGGGATGATCTGGATGAAACACCAAACATCTCCATGCCCTCACCTTATTTTCATTTATGGGGACGATGTGTGCTCACCCAAACCTCTCATGACTACTTATACGGACAGTTGTTGTGAAACATAAATAATTCAGATAATCATAATTATTCGTACATTGAAAAATCCATCATCCAACGCTCATATTATGTTATTTATTATAACTATGTACATATAACCATACACGGAAAGATCCCACGAGGTTCGTGTCTACGTATTCGTATGAGAGAGAAAATATGGAATATATGGATATACAAATGCCAAGGAATTATTATAACTGCTCCAAGTTATTATATATATTTTTCAATCATCTCCATTCCTTCTCACATGCTTTTAATAGCACACCCAAAACTTCTCAGCTTTCATTAGTATTTGGAACAATTTTTTTTTCATCCTTAAATTCCTGGTTGAGCTTGCGAGGAATTTCAACGGTCAAGAACTTGAACCTAATTTGACTGGATAATTTGAAAGTAAAATTAATAAATTATGGATGCCTACAATGGGACTTGTTTCTTAGCTTCCAGAAATAATGGCAAAGGAGGGGTCATCAAAGGAGGAGCTATAAAATTATAGCTTATTTCACTATATATTTTTAGATGAATAATTAAAATGCAATATTATACGTACGATTTGTCATGAGCCGTCACTTTCAACCCTTACCAGCTCAATATAAAATTATTTAATAATTTGATATTATTAAATGAGTGGATTGAGCTTGAACTTGTAACACTATAAGGGCTCGTATTATTGTTTCCAAGTTCAAAATAATCTTGTTAATGATATTGTATATTCAGTATAAACTCAAGGTATTGGAAAAATTGTGGATGAAAATCCTGGGACTCTATAATTACAAAGAGAAATAATGTCTGAAGGTAAAGGTAAATAAATGTTCGTGGAAGAAAAGTAACCTGTTCATTAATTAAGGGGTTGACTTTAAAAACTTTTAATTTTTCCAAAGATGAATGAATGATCTTCCAAGCTGAAAAAAATATATTTTACTACCAAGATTGCACGACTTTTCAGCCCATCTTGACTAATTGTTGTAGTTCATGATATTGAACTGCAAATAATACCAAGATCATGAAAAAATAACATCATCATTTATGAAACACAGACTGGAGGTTTTTCACCCACAGTTTATATAGTTACGTTCTTATGTATATTGGACGTTAAATCAAACGGTTGAGCGAGGTGTTAGGGAAATTCTATGTTTCATTAATGTATTGATGATGGTCACATAAAAATACAAGTTGAATTTATCTTGTTCATGCTGACAGTTTGGCATGTGGCTGATTGATAATATCTAGATTTGCAATTTTCCTTTCCTATGCGCCCTTCCTGGACTGGACAGGTTCGGCCTTTGCACTTGGTTCATATAGTAAATATGACGTAAGAAAATCTCACGTGACCAGCATTCGGATTTAATTTCTATTGAACATAAATGCAGTCTAAGGGGCTCATATTGACGACCACCTGCCATTACTACTATAGAATTTCAATTCATGGATGAATCGTGGAAAAAGTGAATCTTGTTTTTGATTTATTACTCCAGGACATATGCATATTGGCTTTGGCTTGTCTCCTTTGGATGGACAGGACTTCATGTTATTTCACTAGTATATATTATGTATGTATTTTATGATAGAGAATTATTGGACCTTAATCCTACACACCTACGGCTATGATTTGAAATGCAGTAAATATGTGTGTATTTAAATGCAGTTTACAATGAGAGCATGCACGTCGGATGTTGTGTATGTGAAGGGGAAGAATTTTACAGAAGTATGTGTTTAGATATAAGAAAAATTTCAAGTGCTCACTTTTAGTATTTGAGGACGTATGTAGTATACGTGGAGTTGAAGGAGAAGCAGACTCACTTAGGTTGTGGTTGATATGAGGAAGGTTATCTTAGCCGGTAAAAAGGGACCCTTTTCCCTTTCCTCTTGGATTTATCGTTGAAAGCAGAAAAGTTGTTCCTTTTTGCTCTGTTCCTGTATTAAGAAAAGTAGAACTGATGAAGCGAGACAGTCAAGTGGAAGCTACACCATATGGCTGCAAATCCAGGAACAATTAATTTTTTATAATCTTTTTATATACTGACAAAGTCAAGTTGCACAGTATATAGGGACGTCTGCTGGGCGCGTGCACAACTCCTACCTTAATTTCCCACTTTTTCTCTTCTTTTTTCAAACTACTAAAAAGTTTGAGACTATGGACCTTGAAATGATTTAATATTGACTTGGAGCTAACCCTCAAAATTAGCTTGTGCCGAGAGAGTGGAAACATTTATCATATATTTTCCCTGTATCAATACATTTTATTTAACAGCTGTCGTATCAAAATATTTTTGTTGAATAAATTCCAGAGAGAAAGACTCTCGTTTCCACCTTCCCACTCTGTACAAACATAAGGAGCATTGTGGAAATATCATTATGAAATAAAGTGGTGTAAAAAAATGGTATATTTTTATGATTAAAATATCTCATGTAATTGGAATAAATGGAAGGCTTTTTTTATTGAAAAATAAATCTGCAAAAACATATACATGTGATGAAGATAAAAAGACTTGGTGGGATGAAACTCGCACGACACACTTGGGATATGCAACCATGATTATCGGCACATTTCAAAGGAGTGGATTTCGTACTACACCGATGTCCATCCATTACGCGGCAAACTGAAATACTGCCATTTTCAAATTCGTATTTATCCACTTTAAACCTGGTTAGTTTGGTTTTTAAGCATAAGCAAACATGAATTCTTTTCTGAGGATGCAACCGACATTCAAATAGTGAGTAGGGCCATGCATCACAAACGGCTTGGTGCCACTCTGGAGACTGACCAATCCTCGTCACGGTCATAAAATAATTGAAATAATTTGCTCCGGGTAGGAAGGTATTATGATCCGCACATTCCCAAGCACGTTTGTAGCAAGTCTCTCGGTACATGGTGATGTTGCAAGCTTTGTAGTAAACGTCTGCAAAGATGGGTAGGTTTGTTTCCGATGTGGTGCCGAAAAGTAAGTCCGGGAATTGGGGTGGAGTGAAGGTGTCCTCGCACTTGCTCGGACAACTTAGCGCGTAAGTATTCCTTTGTGATGTAACCAGATAGATGACAATGATTAGTGAAGTACATCCTTGGCCAGTTTGCATCTTGAGTCACAGGATTCTGGTTTTAGAGAAAATTAACTGATGGTGGTATGAAATTAACTCGAGCCATTCACTAGAAATTCGCTGGTATAAAAGGACCGTGGAAATTCGAGAAGTAACCTTCAGTATGAAGAAGAAATTTTTTTTAAAATTTTATTCTTATATTTGTATATATGTAAGTAATAATTATTACTATAATATTGTGTACTCCTGTGAAATTAATTGTAGGAAATTTTATCAACCTCAACCTCGTCCCTGTATGTCGCTGCAAAAGCAGCGACAAACGGAAGGGTAAATGGAACGTCCTCCTTCAAACGCGACAGTATAAAAATACACATGCACACACTATTTTATATTATAGGACTGAAATAATGATGAACAGAATAAATAATTGATTCAAAAGTTTATTTTCAAAAATAATTATTTTCAAAAAATATTTTAAATAATTTTTGTATTCTGAGATTGTATGACATGGTATTGTAAATAAATGATAAAAATTAATATTATTTGTGAAAATCTCTTTCCAGGGCAGGGACTCTCCATAGGATTAGAATTGTCTAAATGGTCAATGCTATGAATGGTTTAATCACATCGAGTTTCTTCAGGTAGGACGGGTTGGGCCGCCACCACACTGTATGTTTACTTTAGGTAGTACACGTATTAAATTGCTATTAATTCAATTAAGGCAGTGCCTTAACTGAATAAAAATAATTATTTTTGTTTTTTTAAAATCAGCCACGCTAGAGCATGGAAGTGGTGGAAATCCTTATTTTTTCACATTCCTACTGAAGGCATCTCCTCATCAGGACCTGAATTTTTAAAGCAATTTTGCATGCATAAGTATTATGAATGACCCATTACACCCTTTTTGACTTAAGCCTCAACAAGGCTTGTTGAGGCTTAAATTATTGTTGAGGCCCAAGCTTATTAACGCTTGGCTCAATAATGTTACAAAATCCCCAATCCCAACATATTATGTATATACGCAATCATACGTCATCTTTCTGGGTGTTTGATGTCCTTGTATATTTATGTAGATTTATACGAGCCTGTCTCAAGTCTTAAAATCCTGTTTTAATTCTGCCACTACTATACCAAAAGATTATATGCAGAAGGATGATTGAAGATTGGGATTGGATAAAAAATTCCGTGGACTTTCCTATGCTATATGTACTGTAACTGGTAGCATGTGATCCCTTGAAGCATCCAGCAACTTTCTATGTATTTAGCTTTCGATAACTAGTATATACAAAATACATACATATACATACAAAATATGTAGTATTTTGGTGATCTCTCATATTGACTGAAGTTTCAGAAGTTTTTGTCTCTCCAGATTTTTTTAGCCCGTGATTACACTATAAAGAGTACGAAGAGCACACCTTTACTTACTAATACGACTTTACTTCAGATTAACATACCTTTCACACTCACTTTCCTCATATGTAGCAAAGCTCCTTGAAGCCTGTCCGTATATTTAGTACTGGAATAGCTGAGGATGAGAGCTTCTCTGTAAAATTGTTGAGCTCGTCAATTGTAATAAGTTTTTGTTTGCTCATGCTCTATACCTTATCAATAGCTCGTATGTTAATAAAATAGCATGTATGTACATATCAAGGATGTAGACTCTAGTCTGTTGGAGTTTGTTGTGAGATTTAAAAAAAATCAGTTGCATATGATTACTACAAGATATCAGGAAATTATTTGTCGTCTGGTCTCAAATACAGAAACTCAATACTTAATAGTGGACATAGGAAAAATGTGAGAGGAGTGTAAGTTTCAGGGGACTCTATAGTTAAGGATCGGACTGACTGATCGAGTGAGACTGATGTAGCGAGAGGGAGAGTTTTTAGCTGAGCAAGAAGAAAAGTGAGAGTGTTGTAAGTAAAGGGTTATTGTTTGGAACATTTGAATGGAGTATATATTTTTATTTGTATTATAAAAAGCCGCATTTAATACTATGCACGCTCACCTCTTTAAAAGTAGCTTTATCCTGCATTGACTTTTTACACTATACCCTCTCATATTAATTCAGCCTGGTTTGATTCGATTTGATTTTCAAGTAAGTAATAGTGGAAGTTCTAGTTTTTTTTCCTTCGGTTTCTCATCATCCCTTTTATTCCAGTACTGTTTTATCGTCGGTGTAAAATTTTAACGAGTGTCTAGTTTTCGTGGTTTGCTTTGATATTTTGGAAAGCCTTGGAATATATTGTTGTCCTGTGGAAAGATCCGTATGTAAAGAGCCCTAATGTATCTCAATGAGCATTAATTTTGTTGTTCCTGAGAAAAATATGTTTCTTCATACAGAAGAGTCTGTGTATAGGATTGACCAGAGGATAAAAACCCTGTGGAAGTAAAATACAAGCAAATACGTATACACTGGATCTAAATCTCTGACTTGTTTTCTTGTCAAGTTACTTACTTTGTCAATTATGTTCTTTTGTGTGACACAAGTCTTTCACAAGTATGTATGTACCATTAATTTTCCAAATGATAATAATAAATCGATGTTCTGGATTTTGAAGGGAGAAAATATGTGCAGCAGTTAAAAATACATAGATTGAAAATGTCATAAATTGATAAGAACCAGTATCACAGTAGGAGTATTTTTATGTGTACACGTATATTGTATAGTATACGTAAGTTTAAATCATTGGAGTAACATTTCATAAATTTTAATTTCTTTCTAGTTTAATGGTGACGACTCACGAGTTGCCAGTATTTGTTTTTTCCTATGTGTGAGGTCTTGGTTATATGTGAGATGGAATTAAATAGCGCTATGATTTTTATTTTTTAAAATAAACATTTTACGATCTTGGAAACTGGGTGGGAACCTGATTCAGGAGAGCTGCTGATTTATTAGAAGTAAATAACATCGATGAGAATGAGATACCATACCGTTGGCTTGTTGTGGTTCAAAGACTTGTCTTTTTCTTGCTACATCATGTTCTTGTTACGTCATTACTTAAAGCGTTTTGTTACTTTTTCCATTAACAGTTACGTTGTGTGCGTATACGAGACTAACATATGACAAAGTCGGATATTATCTCCGAAGGTTGTTTTCAGCGCACCCATTGCAGCCTTTAGTTTTTAGGTAGTAAATTGCATGGGACAATTAAATAATCTGCCGTCCAAGATGATCCGATGATGATTAGTGTACTCAAAAAAGAACCATATCCGTCAAAACTATGGTCACATCGGTCAAAACTACGGTCATGTCGGCGAGGTTAGTTAAAGCTTTGGTCACGCGGAACGTACGCATCCGTCAAAATCACTGCGTTGACATCGGTATGGCGTGAATACTTCAGTCTAAATTTTAATCATATCGGTCGAAATATCGATCACATCAGTAAACATTTCAATCATTGCGACTTTTGTCATTAATAAAAGAAGAAATAATGAAAAATGCTTTCACATTCGCTTGTTGTATTGATTTGATCAATGCTATGGATTCCGTAGTACGGAAGTACGGAATATGTGTAAAAATGAAGGAAAGTGAAATGATTCTTAGCATTAGCTATGCTATATTTGCTATAATCCCTAAAAATGGAATAAAATAAATACATGGTAGGGGCGTATTAAATGAAAGTTGGGGACCAAGCCCCGAATGAAATAATAATAACTTTCTTTTGCGTCCAACTGCAAAACTCTCATGACCAGGAGCTGTAATCGTAATGATTGGTGGGTCAGCCCGGATCAGTTAGGAACCACAGGATTGACCAGAGGCTACTTGAAACTCGCAGGATGTTGAAGCCTGTGGCTGAGGTATAAAGCCACTGCGTACGCTCACGCTCGTACAAGCTCATTTAGCACCAGCTCCTGCGCCCAACCATACTCCTGACCACAAGGAGGCATGATGAGAGAGGGAAAAACATACATAGAATTATTTAAATAAATATGTTGAGGACTCTCATGTTGATGAGAGAGTAGTACATATGAGGATGCAGAATAATTAGAGAAAGCAATCACGTTCGCATCCACGCAATTACTTTATCTATTATTTAATCTTCTCGGGTGGTCACCACTTTTGTCTCTGTGTGTGTCCTACGAACAAACTTTTTACTCTTCCCTTTCTTTTGAGGTAGGCTTGTGTACACACAGGAGGAACAATGTTGAAGGCCTATGGACGGACGTGCGAAAAATATTAATCAATCATTTAAGCCCCTGGATTTTTTAGCATTTTAAGTCGAAACATGGAACTTCGCACTACCTTGCCATGGCCCACGAAGTCCAATATTTCAATCCGTACCTCGGATCAGAGGTCAGCATGACTTGATCTGAGTCGGACACCCAATTAGCTAATCTTTTATTCCAATTTATGATAGCTTTATGGAGTTGCCCATCATCCACAGATAAGCATCACATCATCACTTTGGCTCCAACCTCAGGTATAACCAAATATTTATGTACTACTCCTTCCTCTCAATCAACCCACTGCAATTCTTCTCCACGTGTAATTATTCCCAGGATTCACAACAACTAAAGAAAACCTTCAGAAATTCATTCAGATTTACAATACATTTTAATACACTTAAAATCCATTGTATGGACATACACAGCATAACATACGTAAATTGAAATAAGTAGCTATTAAGCACCTGTATCAGCTAGCTAAAAGGTTACTGTAAATAGTATCCATGTTCCAGGGCATACTCTTTTATTCCTTGTTCAACCATGCGTAGAAATTGATGATCCGGAAGCAAATGGAATGGAAGAGATTATTGTTATTGACAGGGGAAGACCAACCGCAGTTTTGCCTACACTTCCCAATTCACAAAACACCGTATTAGAGACATGAAGCCGAGATAATAATCCTGATAATCCCATAGTAATGACCCTTATCATATCATCAGCCTGTGAAATATGCTTTCCTCGCGTTGCCTTTAAGTTCTTAAAGTGGTGACATAAGAAACCGCAATAGAAGAAACAGAGACCGTACCGTACGGAAATATTCCCTGAAATCTTCAAAAATAATAGTTGTCCCTCTCTCTCTCTTCTTGTTTTGTGCCCTGCAATAGACATGCTCGCAAGGTTGTGACTGTACACAAACTACGAGTAAAAAATGATGGATTTTTTCTATAACTCTATGGAACCACAAAATAACAAATTATGTCCCTACTGTTTTTTAAGTAGAAGTGACTTACGATTTTAGGAACTAACTTCTTGACATGCTCTCATTTCATGCCAGTCAATATTACGAGAGAACAGTTTGGTGCCTTCCGCTGAAATAGAAAAATCTGTTGAAGATTTACTACAGGTTTACTACCTGTGGTCTAACTTCCAAAATAGAGAACGGTTTTATTTGACAGCTATGGCATAAAGACTCCGCCAGTACAAAGGCAGAGGTGAGACGATCTTGTCTTTGGATTAAGGGTCATCCATACATGAAAGGAATAAAAAGGCTTTTTTGGACGCTTGCAGGGCCTCAGGTCTTCCATACATAGAAATATCTATGTACCTGCAATAAGTAAGATTAGCCATGTATAGATTTCCAATATGGGATTTTTCTCCATAGGTTCCATTGGAAATTCAATAATAAAAGTATCTATATCTGGTGGGTAATGTAATGTCTGTGTCATGAGCCGGGCTTCATAAGCGCTAAGCCCCCCAATGTGATGGGAAATTGTGAAGGAGCAAGGAGAGAGAGAGAGAGAGAGTGAGTGAAAAGAAGCAATAGCAGTAGCTGCATAGGAAACAGATCAATACATATTTCCTCCTTTTGTTCTGGACAGGCTCCTCAATTCATTTGATTTGTATAAACCCCATCCACGAGACATAGACTCGCAGATAGGTGGTCTCCTTCACCTTCTCAATACACCTCGTCCATAGTTCCCAATGATCTTCAATCAAATTCATTAGCTTTGGGTGCTCTTTTTTATTTCTCCTGTCTGACCGGCGCAAGCCCTTCACTTCTAATGTTCTCCAACCTACAAAAGAATCTTCTCGGATTTGTAAGTAGTCATGAATCATGTGTATGTACAAGTCAACTTAAATAATTCCATTTCCAAGTTTTTCCTTCTTTACCATTTTCCATTGAATTTTAATTCCGTCTAGAAATACCAAATATTTAATAGGTTCACTCTCACATCGTCAATGTTCGTGTTTTTGTAAGTAAATAATTACGTCTACCGTGTTAAAATTCACGGTTTAGGTTTTAAGCTCCCAAGTTCTGGGAGAAACTTCTAAGATTTTACTTCGTTCTCGAATACTTGAGCCTCCAGTGCCATCTTTTGACTAAAGTACGCAACCCTTGAAAATGCCAAGGAGAATCAGACTCTTTATTCTCATTCGGCTCTTCGAAACTTCCAACTTGCAATGACATATACTTATAGATCGACGATTTTTTTTAATATTTTGATATAAAATCCGTAAGTACGAGAATTAACAAATCCTGTAATGAGTAATAAAAGGTTTGAAGCAATATGTGGGAAAACGAGAATTTTTTTATCTCGGTTCCGTTGGAACAGTTAAGGTAGGAGGAAATAGAGCATTGTAATGTGTAGCAATAGCAATAGCTAAAAGTACATCATATACGGACAAGGCAGGGTATATAAAAAAAGAAATAAAAAATAATAAAAGTTGTCAATATTTCAAGAATACAAAAGTACCAAAATAAAAACGAAAGTCAAAATCCCCCTCACACCCTACGGCAATGATTCACTTCCATCAAATTCTGAGTTCAATTGGGAAAAACAGTAAGTAAGAGTGAGAGGAAGGTGTAGGTAGTACTTACATAGCTATGTTGATTACAACCCTTTTTTAAGGGAAATTCTCCCAGATCTAGATTGATTAGCTGGATTGGAATATAAAAAAGAGGGGATGGGAAATGTAAGGTACTTGAGGTTCGTGGGGCTTTATTTATAAAGGCTTATTGTTACATTTGCCGTTGCATTATTGTACATGATATTTTTGTGGAGTATATTTTTTTATGCATACATGTATAATATCTGTATATAAAATATTCATCCGATTTATATCTACGCTTATATCTAAAAGTGGCTATTTGTTTCCTCTTCACTCATGATATTATTTTATTTCTATCCAAGCTCATCTGCCGTCACTCGCTCGTCGTTCATCATCATAATATGGTAATGTAATTCAAGGGATGCATTTTCATTTCAATTATTACATAAAATGCCACCGGTTTTTTCACTTTCCGTTTCATTCCCTGGTGAAGCTTATATATGTTATGTAATATTATGCAGAGGTTTTGGATAAAAACTAAGCAAAGAAAATTTCAACTGGAAAGTACTAAACATAAACCTTTGGCTTGCGCTGCATGCATGTATAGTAAGTAAAAGTAATAGTTAAAAATTACGAGGGGATCCGGTACGGCTCACAGATGCTACCATCGTTTACTGACAGAACAGCTTCTGTATGTCCGCAGTCTGCAGGTCGGTACATAAATAAAGGATCAGATCAGTTTATTACATTTATTTTCTTCCCTCATGTTGATTCTTCGTATGTAATCTAATTCAGGTGCTAATAAAAAAAATTGTGGATTGGAATTAGCTCAATTCAAAATTTAGTGCAAAATGTTTCCACAGAAGAGTTCTTTACCACTTACGCACCTGCCATGTATAGCTCTGACAATAAATTGATTTTGGACATTTGGGATATGCTACAGCCAACAACCACAATTTCACAAGAGTTAAATCATGATGGATGACACATGAAGATGTCTCTCCGGCGGGTTCACTGAATTTTCCGTTAGCCTGTAGAAAGAGCGCTTATTTTCTCCGTAAATTAGCTTATGGTGAATGACACTCCTCCTAATATCTGTATTCAAGTCTTGGAAAAAGAAAAATCTTTGGACAAATGTCATTGATCCGGTGTATAAATTTATTTAGGAAAACTGACTCAAGGCTTGTTTGTTGCCTTTTCATCATAATTACTTCCAAATAAAATGCGGTAAAAGCATTGTTGTCTTTTTAATATGGCTTTGGATGTTAACAGATTGCTACCGTTATAAAATTTTAATGTTTATTTACACCACGCACTTTACGTGATTGGTAAGGTAAACATACGATTGTGTTGGTCTTTGAATGTAGGCTGGCGTTGATTTTAGCCAGTTGCTTTTTTAAGGGTGAAATTTCATAAGCATAATGATTTCGATTTCTATCAAGTATTTAGTTCATGGACTTGTGATTGCAGCTGAAAATTCTCGAGGTTTTCTAATTGCTATAATGAAATGAAAATCATTACAGAATTTTTACATGCGAAATTACCCACTTTTAATGACTCCTTCCAAAATTACCCTTTGCCAACATGAGTCGTCAACATGAAAAGCACACCACGCTAACAGCCTCTATAAATTGGGGTAAAAATATTAGGGTTCGCTATCCAAGTATTTAAAGGGTTCAGCTTCTCCCGAATACCATTTAAAGAGCGTAGAAATCTCAAAGAGAGAACTTTAAGCCGGAATAAAAAAAAATTCTTCACTGCTTCAAAATGATTTCAACAAATTTTTGTTCCACAAAATATTTCCTGTTATTTCTGCTAAGCCTTGCCGTATTTTTGACACCTGCAAGAGCAAAGGCTCAGGCTGGTACAGGCATTGAAGTGTCCACAGAAGCAGCTACAGTAGGAACCGAAGCGCCTGCAACAGCAGCAGCTGTCACCGATCCAACAACCCCAGAGCCCACGAGACCTTCACCTACTCCAGTTGTAACAGAAGCGCCACCCACGCCGAAACCAGATCCACCATCGACATCACCCAACAAGCCCATGTCAACACCAGCACCAGCACCCATGGCCACAACCACCAATCCTTCTTCAACAACTCAAAATAAAGAAACTACTGCAGGCACTACTCCAGGAACCACTCCAGGAACTTCTGCAGGAACAACCACTAAAAAACCGAATTTACCATTTGCACCTTGGGATTCGTTTTTCAAACCCAATAATCATACCTGGCGTAAGTCATTTATTTATTGGGAAATTTAATAATTTAAGCTAATAAATGGAGTTTTGATTGAGTATCTACATCTAAACTCAAGATTGTTCCAGCACCAAGAAATGTTCCGACAAAACTCCTAACTGTGAATTTCTTCTTGTGTTATGTACATTTCAGCATCAAAACCAAAACTCCAAGTGAAATGGGTACCACTGGGACTTGTGTTCTTCAATAAACTCAACAACTTGAACCAAATATTGAATCTTAACAATAAGCGTCCTACGCCCAAACCCAATGGTCCAGAGACGACCCCCAAAGCAGAGAAACCACAGGGCCAGCAATTCCGATTCTTTGAGGCGCAGTTCGCCAAACAGAAGGATTTCATCAGGCAACTCGCCCAGCTTGCAAATGGAACTCAATATGGTTTATAGCCCTGATTGTCAATAGCAGTGGTTGAAACCAAGTTCTTTATAAATTATTCTTCTCACTATGACCACTATATAGTGTTTCACGCCCTTTAAGTAATTTATTTCCGGTTCCGAAATACCACGTTATTGCTGAATAAAATCTAATAAAATATCATCCATGTCCAAACTCACAGATGATTATTAAAAATATTTTCGTCTTCATTATTTTCATAACCTTTGCCAGACTATATGAGGATTAAATTCGATTCATTTAGATTTTCCTAATATCATAATGCATGGAGCAAATGAAATGGATCAAAAATGAGCTTTTACCAGTAAAAAGGTATGCTGTTGTTGGTAAAGTATATAAGGCAAATAAAGAATTTACTTCTTTATGTTCTTAGCCTTATTTTCCTTGATATTATTCTTGACTTCATTTAATGCAGCGGCTCTTTTATTTTTATACGACTCCTGTTTCTTGTTCTGTTTTAATCGATCAATTAAATCAGCCATTTGATGCTTATCTTCGGCTCTGATGCCCACGGCTTGTCCCTGTTGATTGAGCATAACAGCATTTTTATTTGGGAATTTTTTCATCTTTTCCTCAGCATCCTTTTTCTTCTGTTTATCCAACAATTTATTAAATTTATCCTTCATTTGCCGGATCCGTTGTCTCCGTAGCTTTAACTTCTCCTTCATAATTTTCTCCTTCACTTCAAAGGAATGGATGATTCGTAAAGCAGGGAATTTCTTCCAGTCTTGTAAAGCATGAATGGCACTTTTCACCTCCTTTTGAATGGACTGCTCCGAAGGTCCATCCCCAGATGCCCGATACTTCTCCTTGATTTTCCTCACAACGGTCATGACTTGGAAGGCTGTGGCCCTCTGCACAGCCGTTTTCTTACGAATGAAGGATGACTGAACCATGAATTGAATGTACTCATTCACTAAATAATCTCCCAACATTGTGTTGGAGTACCGATCCCGTTCTAAGCAGGGATTAGCCCAGTAGTAATATCTAATCATGACGATGGAGAAGCTGAGAACATCCAAAAGACAATGACCTAGGAACCACGGTAGGATAAGTGGGACATCTTCCCTGAAGAAGAAAAATTGTTGAGCAATAAAAAACCTTTGCCCGGTGTACAGTATCTGAATTAGCATCCAAACTACACAGGCTTTGGTTAATTCTCGGCTGGTGAGGGTTGGAAGGACACAACAAGCTGTGAAGTAGAGGAGAAGGATGATTGGCCAGAAATCGATAATTATCCAGTCGTAAACTTCCAAACAATTGACTTTTCGGAGTCTCAGGAGATATTCTAAGGTAATGCTGAATTCTTCATACTCGTAGATAATGGTGAGTGTGGTAATCAAACGGATGATTATAATTGCTACTAGTAAGTGGTAAGTACAATGCTCGACCCGCGCCCGTCTTTTGGCTAACTTTGCCCGGATTTTGCGGGCATGTTCTGTGGGAACTTTGCCAGCAAGATCGGATTCCTTCCGCTCTTTTTCTAGTTTTTCTTCAGCGGCTATAGCCATTTCAGCATTTGCTATGTCTTGCTTTTCCTTTTTACGGAATAGGTCCATGACTCTACTTCCCAGACCTTTTCTCTTGGTGGGCGGTTCTTTTGGTGGTGGTACATTTGTAACTGTTGCTGTACTTTGCTCCGAAGTACTGACGTCTGACTCTAATTCTTGGAGATCGTGTGCAACTTCTACCAAAGCTACGGAAGTCTTTGACTCATCCGTTCCTTTCCTTCCTTCGGTCTCCTTTACTTCCTTTCCTACCTCACCCTCTATTGGTTTAGTTTGCGTCAGTTTTTTTGATTTTTTCGCGTCTCCTATCGGTTTTGGCTTTTGTTTTTTCCTCTTGGGTTCTGTAAATGAAATTGGTCGTTGATTGCTTGAGGTTTAATTGTGATCATTAAAATATCATGGAGCTTTGAAATGCTTTTTTACAGCTTCCAAAGCAGATAGATTTTTTTATCAAATTAAAATAGCGGCCATGATGGATAAGTGTAAAAGTGGATATTATTCTGTATATACGTACGTTCTACTAATCCGATTCCAAACTCATCTACTCCCACTTCGATGTCATTTTCTTGCTCCGCTTGACGGAGAAAATTCATCTGATCATTAGTGATGTGCACATTCTCCTTTTTAGGGTTGATGTTGTGCTTCATTTTGCGTTTTGACGAATCAGATTCTCTCACTGTGGACCTCCTCATGATTCTTTTGCTTTTTATCTACGTGATTACTTCGAGTTCCAAAATCACCGAGTGTCAATTAAATGACTGTCTGTATATGTGCTTTGCACGGACCTGGTGCCAACACCAACGCTTCAAAAAAGAGTCATTTCGTAATCACTTTTTGCAATGCGCGCGATTTAGGTAAAATATAGAAATACTGTTTAAGGGTACTAGCCCTGGAGGTCCAATCATGAAAT